>CAUYON010078350.1:0-15682 GCA_963573935.1 Arctocebus calabarensis
CTTGCCCAGTCTCCGCTGCTTTAGCCTTCCTCAGGGTGTCCAGAAGCCTCATGCTGTCTCCCTGTGTCCCCAAAGGGAAGTTTCTGGGCAGATCCCGCCTGGCAGAGATGCCTGAAGTCCTCTCTCCCCAGTCTCACTGTGCCCAGCCACTAGGAAGCTGTTACTCGTCCACCATCTTGCTCCAAAATAAATGTTAAACAGAAATTCTAATGCTCTAGGATAGTTTCTCAAACTATGGGTTTTTATTTAAAAAAAAAATGCTTTTTGAGATAATAGTCTCTGTCGCCCAGGTTAGAGGGCAGTGGCATCGGCCTAGCTTGCAGCAACCTCAGACTCCTGGGCTCAAGTCCTCCTGCCTCGGCCTCCTGAGCAGCGGGAACTGCAGGTGCACGGCACTGCACTCAGCTAATGTTTCTGTTTGGGGTAGAGACAGGGTCTCGCTGTGTTGCTTAGGCTGGGTTTTTCTTTTTAATCAGAGTACTCTGGAGTGCTTGATCCTGCTCAGGTTGTGACGAGTGTGTGTTTCTGCAACCCCCCTCAGTTCTGTTACATACTGAAGCTTTTAAGATCCACAATTACACATTTCCTAATAGGTAGGCGGATTATGGGTGACCCCTGCTGCTTTTGTGCTTTTCTGCATTCACAGAGCTCAAATTACATAGCATTGTTTCCCAGGGAGGGACGCGGGGCCTATCTTGGGAAGGACAGATGTTGACAATGGATTCCAAGTATGCTTCCATATTACAGTGAATATTTTCTCCCAAATTACAGACTCATTCTTAAGCATATGTATTCTCTATGTGTTGGCCACCTCTTTGTAAAATTTTATAATGAATGTTGTGTAAATGTATATTTAGCTATAATTTCCCCTTTCTCCTATGTATTGATCTTAGGGGTGACTTGGGGCACCCTGTATTTAAGTGTACAGCATGCTGTTTTGGTATATACATAATGAAGTGATTCCTGCAGTCAAGCAAATCAACATAGTCTTCCTTTCACATGGTCCCCCCTCTCCTTTTTCTGTGGTGAGAGTAACTAAAATATCCTCTATGCTTTTTTTTTTTTTTTTCCTCTATGCTTTAGCATGTTTCCAGTATACATTATTGATGATAGTCCTCACGCCGTGCTTTAGATCACTAGGCTTCTTCATCCTACATAACTGCAGCTTTGTACTCTTCCACCCTCAACCTTCCCAGTTCCCCTTGTCCCCAGTAACCGCCATTCTGCTCTCTGTCCTATGTGTTCAGTTCTTTGCCCCTTTTCTTTTTCAAAGATTCCATGTATCTCAGTACATGAGATCATGCAGTGTTTTGCTTTTTGTGCCTGGGTTATTTTACTTAGCATAATCCTGTCACAAATGGCAGCATCACCTTTGTAAAGACTGAATGATGTTTCAGTGTGTGCATGAGTGTGTGTGCCACAGTTTCTTCATCCATCAGTAGGCACTTAGATTGTTCTGTGTCTTGGCTTTTGTGAAAAGTTCTGCAGTGGACACGGGAATACAGTTATCTTTATGAGGTAGTGATTTTCTTTGGGTATATACCCAGAAGAGGGATTGCTGGTAGTCCTATTTTTAATTTCTTTAAGAACCTCCCTACTGTTTTCCCTACTGTTACGGTGGTGGAACAAATGTACATTCCTACCAACAGTGTACAAGAATTTTTTTCTCCCCTCCACCCTTGCCAACATTTATTATATCTTTACAGAAGCCATCCTAATATCTGTGAGTCAATAATCTCATTGTGATTTTGATTTGCATTTCCCTGATGATCACTTAGTGACAGGGAGCACCTTTTTATATGACTGTTGGCTATGTTATGTTATCTTTGGAGGTCCTTTGTAAAATTTGTTCTGTTATTCAGTTGTGTGAGCGCCTTATATATTTGGGGTATGGACTCCTTATCAGGAATATGGTTTGCAAATATTTTCTCCCAATCTGTAGAATGCCTTTTCATTACATGTTAACATTTTTTTATGATAAATAAATTTAAAATATTTTGAGAAAAATGGTACTGTCTTACACTTTTTTGCAAATAGAACATTAATAGTCTTCTTGGAAGTGAGTTTCTGCATTTGTGTGTTGCAGTATGCTTTGGCGGACACACATGGAGAAAATCCAGCCTCACACAGATAGGAGATGGAAGGAGTTGGAAGGGGAGAACCTTTCCCAGCTATCTTGGGAAGTCCCAGTGGTCCTTGGACTACACTTTGAGAGCTCTTGCCCTGGATTAAGAAATATCCTTGGTAGTGTGACTTTGAAAGGACATACGGTACTGTCTTTTGCTTTATTTCCAAGTTTTGGGTAATTTTTTTTGAAACTTCAGAGCCCATATCATGCTTCTTTCTCTAGAAATGACTAGGTCAGACTAAACTTCGCTTGGAAATTGAGAATTGGGCCTTTGCTATAAACCCTTTTCCTTAAAACAATCCCTCCAAACAAAACTTTTGTCTCAACATAGAATGTATGTAAGAAAAGAAGTACAAAAACATTCGCTCTTAATACTTTGAACTCATTAGAGATAAACAGAGACTATTTTCCCTCTTCTAGTCTGTTACAGTGTGAAAGTAAGCATAGGCTGGGGACAATGGCTCCTGCCTCTAACCCCAGTACTCTGGGAGGCCGACATGGGTGGATCGCCTTGCTCAGGAGTTTGAGATCAGCCTGAGCAAGAGACACCCCTATCTCTACTAAAACTAGAAAATAGTGGATGTTGTGGTGGGTGCCTGTAGTCCCAGGTGCTCAGGAAGCTGAGGCAGGAGGATTGCTTGAATCCAGGAGTTTGAGGTTGCTATGAGCGAGGCTGACACCATGGCACTCTAGCCTGGGTAGTAGAGTGAGACTGTGTCTCAAAAAATAAGGTGGACACCTGGCCTTCTGTATTTGTGAGTTCTGCATCTGTGGATTCAACCAGCTACAGATAGAAAATACTAAAAAAATGAATGGATGGTTGTCTTTGTACTGAACAAAAACTTTTCCCATCTTTACTCCCTAGACAATATGGCATGACAACTCTTTACATAGCACTTACATTGTAGCAGGACATAAATAATCCAGAAACTAAAAATAATGTTTTAAAGTATATGGGAAGATGTGACTATGCACATTCCATGGCAGGTTCTGTAAGAGACTTTTGAGAATTGGGGGTTTTGGTGTCCGTGGGGTTCCCAGAACCCCGTCACCCACAGACACTGAAGGACGACTCTGAAAGTTCGGTCACTGCCATATGCACACCAGCTCTACTCCTGGAGATTCTGATTCAGTTGACCTGGGCCCAGACGTCAGTACTTTTAAAAGTTTTCAAGTGCTTTTGTGGCTAGGACTAAGGACCTTTACTTAATTAACCCTGTGTTCAGTCCTCCCTGCCTCTGTGTTTTCTGTAACGCAGTCTGTTGTTCTTAGCAGTTTTCCTGAGCACTTTTCTCTCCCTGCTTTCTCTATTTCTTGCCTTCCTGGAAGCCTGGTGTCCTCTTCTGCTCCCCAGTAGGACGTCTGCCCTACAGCCTTCTCGAGGCTGCCCCCCCCACCCCGCCCCGGCCATTGCAGATCCTGGGCAAGGGGCAGATGCGCCTGTGCGCTCTTGGTCCATTTCAAGTCTTTTTTTCTATTAAACAACAAACAGAACAGATTCTTTGAAGTCGTCAGAGTTTTCCACTTACACTGTTAGCAGCCTCCATACAATTCCTCACTCCTTCATTGATAATTCTAGCATCTGGCTTCCAGCCTTTTTCTTGTTCCTCCTCTGCTCGTTCTTGGAAACTTCACATAAATCATTCATCCCATACCTGGAAGTTTTTTCAGCCCCAGGGATGTCTTCTTCCCCCCCATTTTCTACCCATGCTGAGTCATGCCCTCCTGTGTGGCCGTGCTGCCCCCCAAACGATGCCTCGCCACCGCTTCCTATCATTCCAGTCCAGTGGCTCCAGTACCCGTTTTCAAGCAATTCTCTTTCCCTGTGCTACTTTTTCACGCATCTCACCCAATGTCACTTGCCTTCTTACTCAGCTGAGACGGGAGAGCCCGGCACTACCGCCTTTCCTTTGTAAGCACCCATAGCTACTCTGGTACCCACGTGACAATGCTTCAGCTTTGTTTGTAAGCCCAGCCCTCTGATCGCCCTCTGGCCATGCTCATACCCTAGCATCTGAATATTGTTTGAGAAAAACTACAGAGTTCTGCGGAGTTCTGCTGACGAGAGTGTCTTTTGCATTACCACAAGTCTGAAATGCTTTTCTGGCAAATTGAGGTGCTCTCTTACACCTCCTTGCACATCAGATTAGTGAAGTCCTTTCCCTGCTCCGATCCTGCCCTGATGGCGTCACCTTCAGTCTCAGAGCATCTGCAGACAGTAAGACGATTATAAAGCTGGCATTGGTCTGGCACCTCCCGACGTGCCCCGTGATGCTGTGTCCAGGCAGCGGCAGTGGGTAGCGTCCCCGTCCATGTTTAAGGCCAGCCCTTGGTGTGTGCTCTGAAATCCATCTTCTTGAGGACTCTGATGCTGCGAATATCCTTTTTTTCTCCTGCATCATCAAATTCTCTTCTACTGGATCCTTTCTTTTGGCTCACGAATATTTATTATCACCTAACTTAAAACTAAAAACCTTCCCTTGACCTGTCCATTCTCTTCCAGCTTCGCCCCTGTTTGTTTCTTGTCATGGCAGAACTTCCTGGGAGTTTTACGCCCACACTGCCTTTTTATCATTGGCGTGTTCCCACCACTATACGGAAACAGTTCGTACGAGGGCCACAGCAGAGCCACAGCAGAGCCACCTCTCCAGGGCTGAGGCGGGTCTAGGGCCTCCTTCTGTCTTGCAGCAGCATTTGGGATAGATGCGCCCTCCTGGAAACATTTGTACTGATTTCTCTTTTTATCTCACCAGTCTCCTGCTCAGTGTCCGTCGTTGGGTGATCCCATAAACCGTCTTTAACGGAGGGCCATTTAACACGTATCTCCCACCCAGACTTGTGACTGCTCAGCATTTCACACTTGTCTGGCATTGGACGACTGATTCTCACCCAGCCGCGACTCGCGCCACTCCCAGCCTTTCTCCTCTCAGTGAGAAATCTAGACGCTTTGTTATCTCCTGCTCCACGCTCAGGCCATCCCTGAGCCCACTGGTTCTAGTCAGAGCGTGTCCAGGGTCTGCCGCCTCCCTGCTTCCACACTCCGGCTCTGGTCCCTCTCTTCTCTCATCAGTACAGGCCTTCCTGCAGTCTGTCCTCCCCAACGTGGCCGGACACGATCACCCACAGAGATGAGCAAATCGGATGCTGCTTCAGATCCCTCAGTGAGTTTCCCTCGATGCCAGAATAGAACTCAGCCCCTTGCCACAGCCACACAGCTGGCTCTTGTGTATTTTTTGGATGTCATCTTCCTTTTCTCTCAGTCACTGTACTCCATCTGGTCACACTGGCCTGCCTCTTCAATGCACTGAGTCTCTCGCAGCCGCCTCTGCTCACTGAATTCCATAGGATCAGCCTTCCCCAGATCTTCCTTCTCTCATTCGGCTCTCCCCTCACTTGTTGCCTCCTCAGACACCCCCCCCAACCACCCACCCTCATTAGTGTCTGTGCCCTTACGCCAGTGTCACTATTGGATTTATCTCATCAGAAGCTAACTCGTCTCATCAGAACTTCATTTGCATGCTTACACATTCGATGTGTCTATGCATTTCCGTATTAGTATGTTAGCTTCCAAAAGACAGGAGGGATTCCCTTCGTTCACAATCAGATTTCTAGCTCTTAGATCCCGGCACAGCCAGAACACAATGAATATGATAAACTACCTGAACTGTCAGAGCTATAACGATGTTTTAAACACAGATCTAGGCCAGTTGGGTGGAATATAATTGCATCTGTCTCTACCATCACAAACAGAGTGACATAAACATCCTCATGCCACTAACCTGGAGGGGGTCTTGAGAAGTAAATGAATACATTTAATTAGGACTAAAAGAACAGTATTACATCAACTAAACTAAAACTATTTGGCAGATACCCTCCAGTACTTAAAAAGATACTATCCATACGCGAAGTGAACTGCTCCCAAATCCTTCAAGGACGATATAGGTAGAGACTGCAGAAGAGCAGGTGAAAAATGAACTTACTCTGGTAAGTTGCACGTTGTTTTGCTTCTGGTGGATTTTCCCAGGGAAGTTGACTCGCAGGTGTCTGCAAACAGCCATGTGTTGGGTAAATGTCAGGCTGTCAGTGTGTGGGTGAACCTCCAGACTGTTTTTCCTAACCGAGGATGTGTGGTTCCAGGTGTCAGAGAGCAAATGAGGAATATGAAAAATTCCGTGAAAGGATATTTAGACATGTGAATGTAGAGATTTTCAGACATGAAAGCAGAGAGAATAACGTGAACTTCCATGTACTCATCACCTAGCTTAAATGATTATAAGCACTCATCCCACCTGGTTTTATCTGTACATGCTCCTGTTTCCCACCTCAGACTTCACTATTTTGAAGGAAGTCTCAGCTAACATGGTAACTCCCTTCTCTTACATAGAGCTTGTGTCGTGATGTGATATTAGGAACCTGAAATGGCAAGTACCAATCTCAACTGGTAGCAACATTCCTTGGGTGGAAACATTTCTCTCTTGGATATCAATATTTCTAAACCAATGGAGTCTAAAACTATAGGAAAGGCAGCCAAAAATTTTGTAAGTGAATCAAAAGGCTTACAGGACAAGTTACCACACCCACGTTTATGTATTGAGTCCCCAGACGTACATTCTGGCTATTGGGAGAAATAACATCCTATCCCTTTCAAGAGCATATCTTGCATCTGGTAGAGCAGTGCCCAGTCCCACCAAGTGTTGACTTTTGGCTGGTACTGGGGATTTCGGAAGCCCATTCCACCGTTCTCCAAGGCTACCTGCTTCTCAGGGAAAGCATTCACTAGTCCCACCATATATCCCTGTGAGCACAGGCGTATTGCATTATTCTGTTGTATGTGAATTCCTGCATAAACACACCTCTCGGTGGAATACTGTGATCATGATTAAGGTATTTAGTTTATCCACGAAAGACAGCATGCAGGGAAGAAAAAGCCATTGCCAGAATAGGTGTGCGGCCCAGTGAGAACAAATTGTTGCCTTTCTGGGGTGAAAGTGGTCTTGTATGACCTTCCATCCAGAGTGTAAACCCGTCTCCCCGAGTTCCAGCACTGTTTTGGAGGCTCAGAGTTGACAGATTGGGCTCCTGGCTGTGGTGGGGGCAGATCAGCCTTGACGAGATGTCTGTGCTGAGCCCAGTGTGACTTCCTCTCCTGCTTGCGTGGTGACTGGGTTCCGGAAGTTCTAAGTAAGCTCCGGCATTACAGGAAAATAGCCTCTCATTATACTCAGGATTTTCTGACATTTCAGCTTTATTTAGTTTAAATCACTATTGAGTCCAGATTTCAGGACCTGATTGAACAAATGATTAAATCTTTTCCCATTCTGCTTGATCATCTGAATTTAAAATCTCTGCTAAGTGCCTTTTTGTCACAGTTTAACCTGATCTTGCATGGCCTAGCATCCTCGGCGTCCATGCTGATGAACTTTGCTCACGTTTTCTGCATAAATAAGCAACTTTTGAAAAGCTCCTTTTTTTTTTTCTTTGTATTTAAGTACTGTATTTTCTCCAGGGTTTGACTTTGTAATTGGCCTCATGGAATAAGTGGATACAATTGTAGTTTCAGGTCTAGCAGAAATGGCAAGAGGAAAATCGGTGTCTCAGAGAGAGTTGACTGTCACAGATCTTTAAGCGAGGTGGGAACAACTTCATCAGCGAAGAAAGACCTGCTTCTGCCTGGAGCAGCCCAGGCCATGTTGTCCTCTGCCGAATCTTCACTCATTCGCTTCCCCTACCCTGAAACGTTCCCTCCTTTCCTTCTGCTTGTTTGATTCATGTCACAGCATGTTCGTGGCTGAGAAGTTGGGCTCATTTTGCTATTTCCCTTGTGTGGGGTCCTGTACCGTGTTCCTTCCCTTTTCAATTGCTCAGCACATGAGTCAGTGAAACCTAAGCTTCTTCTGGGTAGGTACATCCAGGCAGTCCCTGAATTACAAACATCCACCTGATGTACAACTCACACTGATAAATGGAAGATATTGTTATAATAAGTCCCTGAGTTACAAACATCCAACTGACAAACAGAGGCTATTACAGGTAATAGGCAAATAAACCTGTTCCCACTTATGTGCAAATTCAACTTAAGAGCAAACCTACAGAACCTGTCTGGTTCATGGGAATGCCTATCAGTGGATGCAGGCTTCCCTCATTTCATCCTGCACCGCTTTATTATTATTTTCAGATACTGCACTTTTTACAAATTGAAGGTTTGTGGCAACTTTGGCTGTACGAGGTCACTGGGCACCGTTTTTCCAATAGCATGTGCTCACTTCATATCTCTTTCACATTCTGGTAATTCTCACTGTATTTCAAACTTTTCCACTGTTATGTCTGTTAGAGTGATTTGTGATCAGTGATCTTTGATGTTACTGTTGTCATTGTTTTGGTGTAGCATGAAACATACCCATAGGTGGTGAACTTAATTGACAAACGTGTGTGTTCTGACCAGCCAGTCCCCCTCCCTCTTCCTCTCCTCTAGCCATCCTAATCCCTATGCCACCCTGAGACACAACAATATTGAAAGTAGGCCAATTAATAACTATATAAAGGCCTCTGACCTTTCAAATTTAAGAAAGAGTCACATATTTCTCATTTTATATCAAAAGCTAGAAATATTTAAGCACAGTGAGGAAAGTATGTCAAAATCTAAGATACCAAGGCCAGGACTCTTACGTAAGTTAGCCAAGTTGTGGATTTAAAGGAAAAGTTTTGAAGGAAATTAAAAGTCTGAAAACAGCGAACACACAAATAGTAAGAAAGTGAAGTCGCTTTATTGTTGACATAGAGAAAGTTGGCGTGGTCTGGATGGAAGATCCACCCAACCACAACAACCCTTAAGCCAAAGCCTAATCCAGAGCCAGGGTTAACTTTCTTTCATTTTATGAAGGCCAACAGAGCTGAAGAAGCTGTAGGAGAAAAGCTGGACGCTAGCAGAGGTTGGTTGATGAGATTTAAGGAAAGGACATGAAAGTTCAAGTTGAAGCAGCAGGTGCTAATGGAGAAGATGCAACAGATTATCCAGAAGATCTAGCAAAGACCATCAACAAAAGTGGCTACATTTAACAACAGATTTTCCACATGGACAAAACTTCCTTCTACTGGAGGAAAATGCCATCTAAGACTTTCTTAGCTAGAGAGGGGAAGTCAATGCCTGGCTTCAAAGCTTCAAAATATAGGCTGACTGTCTTGTTAAGCCAGGAGCAGGGAACCTGTGGCCTTCTTGGTCCTTACGTGTAGGGTTTTGACTGAATCCAAATTTTATAGAACAAACCTTTTTATTTTTATGAATATGCTTTTCATCTTTTTTATATATATATTTTAAAAGGAACATAGTTAAAACATCAAAGAATAAAATAAATTTCAATGAAATAATCCTCCCAGACTGATGGGCACAATTAGAACATTAGTAAGCCATAGGGCAAAATTGATAGCTGTTTTTCTTGTGATTTAGTTCTAGCTTCCTCCACCTGACTGGCACTACTACCACATGAGGCTGGTTGGCGAGAGTTTATGGGAGTTGAGTACGACAGTCTTGTTATCAGCTTTTGACAGTGGTGCACTGTTTCGGTTTGAAGTGGAATTTGTGAATAGTTGCACAGCTACACAGTACGTTTTAATTCTGTCTGTTTAACAGTCCATTATAGAAGACCAGGAAAATGCTGAAGGAAGAAAAGAGACTTTTCAATGAAGGTTGGAAATTGCAACATTATCTTGTCTTTGTTGTTCATTTAATGCATTTAGAGACTAATGAATCTGGTGACTTTTACAACATATATATTTACGGCATAGTTTACTAAATATTTTAAGCCCACTGTTGAGACCTACTCCTCAGATAAAAAGATTCCTTTCAAAATATTACTGCTCATGAACAATGCATCCAGCTACCCAAAATCTCTGATGGAAACATACAAGGAGATTGATATTGTTTTTTTATATTGTTTTCATTGATGCTAATACTGACATCCATTCTGCAGTCCACAGATCAAGCAGTAATTTAGATTTTCAAGTCTTATTTTTTGAGAAATAAATTTTATATGGTTGTCACTGCCATAGATAGTGATTCCTTTGATGGATGTGGGTAAAGCCATTGATAACCATCTGGAAAGGATTCATCATTCTCAATGCCATTAAGAACATTCATGATTCATGGAAGGAGATCAAAATGTCAACATTAACAGGAGTTGTGAAGAACTTGGTTCCAACTCGTATGGATGACTTTGAGGGTGCAAGACTTCAGTGGAGGAAGTTAACTGCAGATGTGGTGAAAATAGCAAGTGTAAGAATTAGAAGTGGAACCTGAAGATGTAGCTGAATTGCTGCAATCTTGCGATAAAACTTGAACAGATAAGAGTTGCTTCATATGGATGAACAAAGTGATTTCTTGAGATGGAATCTATTCCTGGACTTGTTGAAATAAGAATAAAGGATTTAGAATATTGCATAAACTTTGTTAAAGGAGTGGCAGAATTTGAGAGGATTGTCTCCGACTTTGGAGTATTTTGGAGTAAAATGCTATTAAATAGCATCATATGCTACAGAGAAATCTTTTGTTAAAGAAAGGAAGAGTCAATTGATGCAGCAAACTTCATTGTTGTCTTATTTTAAGCAATTGCCACAGTCACCTAAACTTTCAATAACTACTACCCTGATCAGTCAGCCATCAACAACCAGGCAAGACCCTCCACCAGCAAAAAGATTATGACTTGTTGAAGGCTCAGATGATCATTAGCAGTTTTATTAATAAAGTTTTTTTCCCCCTTGGGGGGTCTCTGTCACCCAGGCTAGAGTGCCGTAGTTCATAGCTCACTGCAACCTCAAACTCCTTGGCTCAAGAGATCCTCTTTCTTTAGCCTCCCATATAGCCAGGACTATAAGCATATACCACCAACCCCAGCTAATTTTTCTGTTTTTTGTAGAGCTAGAGTTTTGTTCTTGCTCAGACTGGTCTCAAACTCCTAGACTCAAGCAATCTTCTTGGCTCTATCACCCAAAGTACTAGGATTATAGTTGTGGCCACTGAGCCTGACCAAATAAAGTATTTTTAAATTAAGAAATGTACATAGTTTTTTAGATATAATGCTACTATACACTTAGTAGACTACAGATTAGTGTTAACATAACCTTTATATGTGATGGGAAATCAAAGAATTCCTGTAACTTGCTTTATTGCAATATTCACTTACATTACAGTGATCTGGCCCTGAATCTGTAATATCAGTGAGGTATGCCTGTGTATGTTGAAATCTTAGCCCTCCCATAACTTATTTGTATTCAATAAATGTGCCCCAATTAAAGATGATGCCTATCTTCCCATCTTTGCCCTCACTAATCCTTGAGAGCCATGGATAATCACTGGAGGGCTGGCAGCTGCAGGGGTCTTGTGGGGCAAGAGTTGGAAGGTGACAGAAAACTTTGCGTGATCACTCAACAAGTTCTACCATCCTGTGGACAATTCTATGGTTTTTTACCTTGTGGCTTTTAGATGCTAAGCTCTCTTGGCAGTCACATTTAGAAAATCTACACACGTCCTTAAGCCTGACTATCCCAATTTAATTAGTTTGTTTAGCCTAGTGGAATTATTAGAGGATACTAAGTTTGGATTGCTGACGATGCATGCCCCATTAGCACCAAGTTATTTTCAGACTCTTATGGACAGAGTATTGCAAAACATTTGCGTTTTTTTCTTGGGCTTGTAAGTCTTGGTATGCCTACCTAGAGTCTGTAAGCACAGCTTTCTTAGCTGTATGTTCATTCACTGCATTTATTGAGTATCTACTATATTCCTGCTACTGTGCTATAAGCTGGGGACACAGTAGGGAACTAAGTGCCCAGTCTCTTTTGCCATAGCCTCTATATTCTAGCTAAGGATGCCAAACAATTTACTTCCTGATGCTAAATTCAGAAGTCCTGTTGTTCACCAAGAGTACAGCAGGGGGCAGATGCAGTCCATTTTTTTTCAAAGTTGTTCGTGTTAGCCTAACGTTTCCCAAGTAGCGGATTTCAATTGCTGCTAGGTTCAACTTTCAAAGAAAACTAAAATCTGATCTGGCGTTTATGCTCATTGCTTATCTTGTTTTTTTGTATTCCTAAGATTACATCGAGGGGAAAAAATGAACTGCAGTTACCTTCATCTTTCAGAAAAAAGATTTTGTCTAGAATAGTTACTAGGGGAGCTTGCTAAATAATTCTACTCAGATTCTTTTCAAAAAATAAAGACTATTAAATAGATTTAATATTAATCTAATATTTTCATAAGTCTGGATTTTCATTTAGGTGTTTGCCTTAATTAGACTGTAGCCACATTTGTACTGTTGCTGAAAACATGGGTAAAGAAACCATCACTCCCGTTAGCTAATCCTGTCTATTTCAGCAATAGCACCCCCCCCACCCCGCTCACATTCTCAGCCTTTGAGAGTGAATAAGAGGAAATTCACAGCAACGTAGGGAAAGCGAATGCCCTGGTGCATGCGTGCATTTGACATATTGTTATGGCTGCAAGGATGTTGTCAGGGTGATGTTCGAAGTGGCAAGGGAGAGGGAAGTCCCGGGCATGGGGTCTTGCACTTTGGGTAGAGACCTCAAGAGAGTATTCTAATTTGGGACTTTTAAATGCTATGTTAGATTTGCTGGGTCCTTTAAAGTCGTGAGTATGCCTTTGAGGTAGGAAGCTAGATGTTCGAAATTCTTTAGAAAAGGAAAATCTGAGGTAGAGGGAGACCCGTTCTGTCAGCTGGTGTCTTGTTGGGCCTCTTGTTAATGTAAAGATTCCCTGGCCCTGGTGCTCTGTTACATCTCAGAGTAAGAGATGTCACCCCAGTTCTCTCTGCCTGTGGGTCCCTGGAGAGCCGGTGGGTGAGAAGTCGAGGAAGGGGAGGGGGCTTACTCAGTATCTAGTGAATCTGAAGGCCAGTCGCTTTGTCTTATTAGGCTGCTGCATGATTTACCTTCCCCACTCGATTGTAAGTTCTGTGGGTCACGGGCATGTTTATCTTGCTCACACTTGGCTTTCCTTTGTCCGCTATGATTTTCAAATGCCAATGCTTTAGGAGCACCAGTAACAGTCCTCCCCTGACCTCATTAAAAAGGTCTAAAGAGATTAAGAAATGTAGATAATCCTAGGCATGATTTATTTGGTAATTGTGTTTGTATAGAGTGTGTGCATGTGAGAGAGAGAGAGAGAGAGAGAGAGAGAGAGGTTTCTAACTATTTGTTCCTGGTCCACCTGTAAATATGATGCAATTAGGAGACAATATGTGGGAATAGGTAAAGAATTCTTTGAAATGCCTTCAATCTTGGCCATTGAACATGGTAGATTCTTTGAATTAGAAAGGCCCTACCCATCAAATTCAGAAATTCTGCAATATTCCCAAAAAGAAGTCACTCATTTTATTGGAACACTCACTAAATCTTGAGGCAACCATTCTTTTCGGAGACAGAGTCTTACTTTGTCACCCTGGGTACAGTGCTGTGGTGTCGTAGCTCACATCAACCTCAAATTCTTGGACTCAAGCAATCCTCTTGCCTCAGCCTCCGGAGTAGCTGGGACTACAGGCACCTGCCACAAGGCTGGGCTATTTTCAGAGATGGGGTCTCACTCGTGCTCAGGCTGGTCTTGAACTCCTGAGCTTAGGTAATCCACCCACCTCGACCTCCCGAGTGTTGGGGTTATAAGCATGAGCCACTGAGATGGGCTGAGGAAACCATTCTGTTATTAGACAGGACTTCTTTCTTTTTCTTTTTGGGGAACAAAGGGAGAGATATTTTGAAAATGTAGAAATAGAAAATAATGTAGTGACATTCATATGCCTGAGAATTAACAAATAGTCATATTTTGTCCTTTTTGCCTCAGTTATTCTATGTATATTATTGGGAAATAATTCTCCATGGTTCTGTCACCTGTTTGTGCATCTGTGCACTGCCCTGGTTCTGGGCTTTCTTTCTTTCCATAGCAAACAACTTTGGATAGAGATAGTGTTTCCCTTCAGAGTAGAGGGCAAGTTTGTTTATAACTTTGAAAGATACAGTGTCTGGCTCTGGAGCAAAAAGCAAGTATGCTGAATGCCCATTATAAAACAATCGGATCCCTAAACTCAGAGTTCCTCTCCTACAATCTAACATACCGCATGTCAGGTGGCCCTCTTCAAGTTGCCCCATGGGAGTGGAGGCTTGGGAAGTTGGTACCAAAATGCTGATGTCTGACTCCTCCTACTGCTATGAGTAATAAACCATCCTTTGTCTCTGATCTAGAAGTTTTATACCACCATCCACTAAAGTGTAGTAGGTTATGATTTAAACAATCTTAGGCCATAGAGAAAGGTAGACACAGCTCCCAATTCATTTTATGAAGCTAGCATAATACTATGAATACTAAAACATGATAGAGACAGGAAAAAAGGGAAAGTAGATCATTTCATTTATAAATATGGAAGCCAAATGCTAAGCAAAAAATTAGTAAGTCATGTCCACTAGAAAATTATAAAAAGAATACATAGAAATTAAATCAAATTGATTTTAGGTCTGTAAAGATAGTTTAAAGTTGGAATATATATCAACAAAATTTACTATAGTAATAGATTAAAAAAGAAAAACTATCTTATTATAATATTAGATGGTAAAGGCCATTTCATAAAATTTAGCAATAATTACTAATAAAACTTCATGTGAAATCGTGGTGGAATAAAAGTTTTTGACATAATAATGACTATAGCAAATTATTAAATATTGAACCCATTTTAAAATCAGGTATAAGACAAGATTACCAGCTATTACCATTATTTATTATTGTTTTAGAAATACATATATATATTTTGGGACAGAGTCTCACTCTGTTGTCCCAGGCTAGAGTGCCAGGGTGTTAGCCTAGCTCACAGCAAACTCAAACTCCTGGGCTCATGTGATAGATCCTCCTGCCTCAGCCTCCTGAGTAGCTGGGACTACAGGCACCTGCCTCATGCCTGGCTAATTTTTTTCCTATTTTTAGTAGAAACAGGGACTTACTCTTGCTCAGGCTGGTCTTGAATTCCTGAGCTCAAGCAATCCCATCTTGGCCTCCCAGAATACTGGGATTAAGGGTGAGAGCTACTGTGCTTGACCCTATTTTGGAAATTTTAAGTAATGCAAGAGTATGATGCATAAAATGTTGGGAGAAAAACAAAACATGTTATCTCCTTTTTTGCAGAAAATAGAAACATGTTTTCAGAAATTAATGACTTAAATAACTTGCTAGAATAAAGAGGAGAATCTGGTAAGGTAAATATGAGAATCATAGTAATCAGCCACTTTTATCTGAATGAGCATACCCAATTAGAATTAAAAATAAATTCCATTCTTTGCTTTTTTTTTGAGACAGAGCCTCAAGCTGTCACCCTGGATAGAGTGCTGTGGCTTCACAGCTCACAGCAACCTCCCATTCCTGGGCTCAAGCGAGTCTCCTGCCTCCACCTCCCAAGTAGCTGGGACTACAGGTGCCTGCCACAATGCCCGGTCATTTTTTGGTTGCAGCCATCATTGTTGTTTGGTGGGCCCAGGCTGGATTCGAACCCGCCAGCTCAGGTGTATGTG
>CAUYON010078351.1:0-29610 GCA_963573935.1 Arctocebus calabarensis
GGCACCTGTAGTCCCAGCTACTTGGGAGGCAGAGGCAGGAGACTCGCTTGAGCCCAGGAATTGGAGGTTGCTGTGAGCTGTGATGCCACAGCACTCTATCCAGGGTGACAGCTTGAGGCTCTGTCTCAAAAAAAAAGAAAAAAGAAAAGAAAAGACTATGGGGGATGGGGATGGGAGGGAGGAGCCACCCAGGAACAGGCCTGAACGTGGGTATTTCTGTTCCAAAAGCACAACTTTAAGCTTGCCTGACCCCACAAGCCAATGTATTTTCCCTCTGCCTTGAACCCTCAACACCCCCTGCTCGGAACACCATTAGACAGTTTAAGCTCAACCTGGCGGTCGCGACCCTTTTATAACAATGAAAATACATCCTGCGGCTCGGCGCCTGTGGCTCAACGGGCTAAGGCGCCAGTCACATACACCTGAGCTGGCGGGTTCGAATCCAGCCTGGGCCTGCCAAACAACAATGATGGCTGCAACCAAAAAATGGCCGGGCGTTGTGGCGGGTGCCTGTGGTCCCAGCTACTTGGGAGGCGGAGGCAGGAGACTTGCTTGAGCCCAGGAATTGGAGGTTGCTGTGAGCTGTGATGGCACCGCACTCTATACAGGATGACAGCTTGAGGCTCTGTCTCAAAAGAAAAGAAAAGAAAAGAAAATACATCCTGCATATCAGAATTAGCAAAATTACAGTTATGAAGTAGCAAAGAAAATAATGTTATAGTTGGGGTCACCACAACATGAGGAACTGTATTAAAGGGTCGCGGCATCAGGAAGGTTGAGAACCACTGGTTTAAGGGAAGGATGGCAAAGGATAGAGGCGGGATGGGGACAGAACAAGGAATATAAGGAGGACTTGCCTGGCCAATGCTCTGAGATCAGAGGGAGGCAAGAGAAATGCGAGGAAAAAGGCTTCTGGGTCAGAGCGGTGCGAGCCAGCCGGCGGGACTCCGGGGGGTCCTCAGAGACAGCAGATACATGTGTGGTTTTCCCAAACCACTCTTCTCCGGATCCTTGAAGGACGCTCTAGACTGGGGCCCTGATGCTGCAGCCAGAGGAGGGTAGATACGAGGAAGAAAGTCCCAAAAGTCTGATCCTCTGGGGAGAGGGTGGGCAGTGGGGCTGCCTTCCCTGCGGCTGATTTCAGGAGGAGAGACTGCCCCGCAGACCACATGCGCTAACGCCCGTGTCACTATCGGTGCAGTGATTGAGAAAGAGGAAGAGGTGGAAATCCAGGAAGCACCCGGAAAACAGAGATGGAGATGGAAAGAAGACATACGACATGTTTCTGCACACACGTGCTTGTGATAAGGACCGGATGACTGATGGCAGCCTTCCCACCTGCTGAAGCCCCAAAGCCTACCTCTCCTCAGGAGGAGGGAAGTTTGATTGCCAGAGTGTTTAGAGCCATGAAAGGAGGAAGAAGTGTTGGATAGCTTCAGAGAAGGGCATGGATGGGGTGAACAGAAGGGAAAGTGAGCAACCAGAGGGGGCAAGGGACCAGAGGGGCAGGGCCAAGGTTTGATGGATTTATTTGAGGGAAAGCTTCTCAGTCTGGACTGCAGTGGAACCTCAAACTCCTGGTCTCTTCCTGCCTTGGCCTCCCAAGGCAACAGGGGGGAGTCACTGCACCCAGCCCAGTTTCCATTACAGTGGTTCTCAACCTTCCTAATGCCACGACCCTTTAATACACTTCCTCATGTTGTGGTGACCCCCAACCACAAAATTATTTTCGTTGCTACTTTGTAACTGTAATTTTGCTACTGTTATGAATCGTAATGTAAATATCTGATATACAGGATGTATTTTCATTGTTACAAAGGGGTCGACCCACAGGTTGAGAACCGCCATGCTAGAGGCTGTATCTCTGCCTCCCTAAATGTGTATGTGTGCATGTGATATTTCATGAGAAGCAGAGATGCTGAACTCTAAACAACAGAAAACCATTTGGTCTAGCTCCATCTCTGCCTGCTCAGACATATGCTTCTAGCAATACCAGAGATATGTCTCTGCAACTAGGACAAGTGGAGTGAGGCAGTGCTGTGCAGGCTGACAGCAGAAAGATGGAGGATGCTCTGGCAGGCTGAGGCGGGTGGATTGCTTGAGCTCACAAGTTCGAGACCAGTTCTGAGCAAGAGCGAGACCCCCATCTCTACTAAAAATAAAAAAACTGAGGCAAGGGGATTGCTTGAGCCCAAGACTTGGAAGCTGCTGTAAGCTATGATAACGACATGGCACTCTACTCAGGACAACAGCTTGACACTCTATCTCAAAAAAAAAAGGAAAAGAAAAGAAAGAGATGGTACCTGTAGCTCAACGAGTAGGGTGCCAGCCACATATACCGAGGCTGGCGGGTTCGAACCTGGCCTGGGCCAGCTAAAATCAACAATGATAACTGCAACAAAAAAATAGCAAGGTGTTGTGGCGGGCTCCTGTAGTCCCAGCTACTTGGGAGGCGGAGGCAGGAGCCTCGCTTAAGCCCAGGAATTGGAGGTTGCTATGAGCAAGAGAATCACTTAAGGCCAAGAGTTTGAGGTTGCTGTGAGCTGTGAAGCCATAGCACTCTACCAAGGGGCACTCCGCCTCAAAAAAAAAAGAGAGAGAGAGAAAGAAAAGAAAGCAAGAAAGATGGAGGATGGCGTCCAGCAGCTCTGCTCCCTCTGGAACCTGTGGACACACAGGATTTCTTCTCCCCGCATCACACCCTAGACCCCATCACCAATCCAAGATGCTTTCTGATGACCACAGTGAAACAGCAGACCTGACACATCACGCACACACACTCCACGTCACACTGCCTCTCTCTGCACCCCCTCAAAAGTGCCTGCCTTCCTCTCCTCTCCACCCACAGCCAACCTTCAGTTGCCACCTCTCTTTCAACCCTGGCTCCCCCACCCACGCTGGCACCTGCCTGGCAGCTCCCCATCCACCCCCTCAGCCCTCAGGAGGTCAGGACACACATGGAACAGGTTGATGCTGTTCTCCTGGAAGTGGAGCGGGAAGGGGGTGGGGTCACTGGGACAGGCGAGGTCCCTGGCCTGCTTCTCTCCCTTCCAGAGGCATAAAGCAGCTGTCCTGGTAAAGGGCAATCATTCTCTCAAGCTGCAGACCGAGTGAGCCCAACTTCCGGACAGGACCCAGCCCCCTCTCCCTGGTAAGAACTTGATGATAGCAGAGGCCAGGGTGCTTGGGAGGATATAGGGAGATGGGCAGAACCAGAAGGGCATGGGGCTCCCGTGGAGTCCAGTCGGGTAGGTATCCAGAAGGCCTTGGAGAAGACGGGAGAGGCCACCCTATGAACACGTCTCTGGGGAGAGGAGACTGCCGTTGCCTGAGCCCTTCTCAGATGTAGCCAGTTGGCACCAGGTTATCCTGCCTCATCCTGGCTCTCCCAGGAATAAGGGATGAAAAAATCACACTGGAGGCAGGTGTGGTGGCTCATGCCTATAATCCTAGGACTCTGGGAGGCTAAAATGAGAGGATTGCTTGAGGTCAGGAGTTCAACACCAGCCTGAGCAAGAGCAAGACCATCTCCACCAAATATAGAAAAAAATTAGCTAGCTGTGCTGGCAGATTCCTGTAGCCCCAGCTACTCAGGAGGCTGAAGCAGGAGGATGGCTCGAGCCCAGGACTCTGAGGTTGCTGTGAGCTATGATCATGCCAGTGCACTCTACCCAGGGCGACAGACTGAGACTCTGTCTCAAAACAGAAAATTCTTGCCTGCTGCATGCTTCTGTGCCTCTTGCGTGCCTGCCACTGTGAGGCATGCACAGTGGAGGTGAGGCTCTCAGGCCAGCTGGTATACCCTCTTCCACCCATGGGGGTAATCCGGGTGTGCCAGTCGGTCACACAGTCAGAGCACCTGGACTTGAACTTCAAAGACAGGCACCTAGGGTGGTGAACCTCAGGCCCTCATGGGCCCCACATTCCCCAGCACCCTCTTACCTGAGTGTATGTCTCTCAGGGCCACGTTCATTTATTCCTTCCATACTCATCTGCCAATTTCCAGTTCTGTGTCAGGCACAGCCCTTGGTGCTGATGTTGCAGAGGTGACTAAGACCTATTTTATGCCCTCTGGGAAGTCACCATCAAGGAGGTGAGAGAGTCAGGTGAACAGGGCATAACAACACGAAGTGCAGGTGTTTCAGAAGTGGATATACAAAGTGCTTTGGGGACATAGGTGGAGTCACCAGCCGTCTGAAGGAATGAGAGAAGAGGTCACAAAGAAGTGATCTGAACTTTTTTTTTTTTTTTTTGAGACAGAGTCATACCTCGTTGCCCTCAGTCGAGTGCTGTGGCATCCTAGCTCATAGCAACCTTAAATTCTTGGACTCAAGTGATCCTTTTACCTCAGCCCCCTGAGTAGCTGGGACTACAGGAGCCCACCAAAATGCCCCCCCCTTTTTTGAGGTTTTTGGCCCCAGGCTGGGTTTGAACTCGACACCTCTGGCATATGGGGACCACGCCCTACTCCTTTGAACCACAGGCACGGCCCGCAACGCCCTTTTTCAGACATGGAGTCTCCTCTTGCTCAGGCTGGTCTCAAACTCCTAAACTCAGGCAATCCACCTGCGTTGTCCTCCCAGAGTGCTAGGATTACAAGCGTGAGCCACTGTGCTCAGCCTGAACTGAGTCTTAAGGATGGACAGGCATTCTTTAGATTGGGAAGCAGGTAGTGTAAGCTGAGGGAGTGAAGGTGAAGATCACCCAAATGCCTAGATCTAGGGTCCCTGCCTGGAAGAAAGTGGGTCCCCACTTCACACCCTGTCTGAAGGAAAGGCAGCTGGGCTACGTGAACAGCTCTGCCGCCCAGGCCCTTGGGGGCTGCTTCCCTTCCCTGGTGTCCCCAGGGCCTGGACTGGAGCCTTACTTATTTCCACTGCTAATGAAATGCTCCATCTGGGTTCCAATCCATGAAGAAAATGAGTCTGGAGTGAGAAAAAAGCCCTGCAAAGAAAGGGGAGGGCTGGCTGCTCTGGTCAGCTGTGTGACTGCCAGCAACTGTTTCAGCTCTTGAGCCCTAGATTGCCAGTCATAAAATGAAGGCACCTTTGGTTCTTTCCAGCTCTGACCCTGGAGAACCTGGGCGCGTTTAAGAGCTCTCCCTGCCTTGGAGCTTGTGATCCTCCCTGCAGGGGCCTCACCAGGTCCTGGTCTCCTCAGCAGCCACCTTGATTCTCACCTGTCTCCCCACCCCCCACAGAGACCATGACTATGTTTGAAAATGTCACCCGGGCCCTGGCCAGGCAACTAAACCCTCGAGGGGACCTGACACCACTTGACAGCCTCATTGACTTCAAGCGTTTCCATCCCTTCTGTCTGGTGCTGAGGAAGAGGAAGAGTACGCTGTTCTGGGGGGCCCGGTATGTCCGCACTGACTACACCCTCCTGGACGTGCTGGAGCCTGGCAACTCACCTTCAGGTCAGCCCGGGCATGGGGCTGGGTGCTGAGAGATGCTGAGGGGTGGGGGCCCACGAGGAGGACCCCAAAGCTGCCTCTGCCCAGACAAGGGTGGGTGTCATATAGGCCAAAGCTCTCTTTAGGAGCTAAGGAGGCTGGGGGGAGGGAAGCCCCTCAGCCCATTTCCTTTGCCTTCCGCCTCCTGCAGACCCAACAGACGCTGGCAGCTTTGGCTTTAAGAATATGCTGGACGCCCGAGTGGAGGGCGAGGTGGATGTGCCAAGGACAGTGAAGGTGAAGGGGACTGCAGGGCTGTCCCGGAACAGTACCCTAGAGGTGCAGACCCTCAGCGTGGCCCCCAAGGCTCTGGAGACCTTACACGGGGAGAGGTGAGAGGGGGTAGGGCTGAGGGGCCACTGGGAGGGGAGGCAGTGCCTGGAGAGGGTGCTTTGGGCCCCAAGTTGAAGGGTGAGGCCTTCCCACTGGCCTTCAGCAAGGTAGTCACTGCAGGGGGCTCTTGAAGATGACCCTTCTGGCCTGTGGGTGCCTCCAGGCCCTCTCCTAACCAGTCCTCCAGTCCTGCCACGGCCTCCAGGTCCACCCCCCCACTATCACACAGTGGAGTGTGAGGTGGAAGTGTTCACATTACTTTGTGGTGTAACCTCGAAATGTCACTTTCCTAGCGACCTCAGTTTTCTTTTCTGCAAAAGATGGGGTTGGTCAATCATCTCTGAGGTTTCTTCCAACTCTAAGACTGGGAAATATACTAGGAAGTGTGGGGGGTCTTAGCTGTGCCCTGCTCCCTTGGGCCCTGTCCACACCCCAGGCTCGGGAATGCTGCCCCGCAGCACACAGGGCGTGGCCAGTGCCACGTTGATGCTGGGCACTGCGGATGTTTGGCTTGATGGGAAACTGACTCTTAAGTAGTTAAGTAGTAGTTGAAAGAAGAAGGTGAGGACTGGGCAGGCAGGAAGGAAAGCTGGGGTGCTTGGGAAGTCACCCAGGAAGCATTTATAGAGCTGTATTTCTAGAGCAAAGCACCCTGCTCGGGGCTGGGCTGCACCTAGAGCATCTTTGACCAAGAACTTTGGGAATCTAGGAGGGTGGGGAAAAATTCTTGCAACTCTTAACTATAATCCAAGGCAAGAAGTGGAAAGTGCCACAGGAATGGTTCTGATAAGTCTTGTGGTGGATCAGAGGGACTTCTGGCCGGGGAAATAAGCAAACAGAGGTGGTAACTTATGATTTAGGACTTAAAAGATGAGCAGAAATTGCATATGGGGGGTTGGGAGATGGGTACTACCAGGGTACACAAGTGAGAAATCTCAAAACAGGTAGGACTGTGAGCAGCCAGTTTGGTGGGAATGGAAGCGGAATGAGCAGGAGCTACAGGGTGGACCCAGGTCACAAGGGAGCCAGGTGCCAGGTCAGGGAGACTGAACTACTCTGTAGGCACCAGGGACATCTGGACAAGGCTCCGCAGTGTCTCATGACTCATCTGGTCAGATGGAGGAAGTGTGTCAGAGAGAAGAAGGGGGTCAGGGTGTGAAGCAGGCAGACCAAGCCAGACACTGTCCCACCATCCCTCTGTCAGGCAAGCTGAGGACGCTCAGTTGGAATGAAGGAGGGCCAGACACAAGGCTTATTTCAAAGGGTGAAAGAAGAGACTAGACGTGGCAGCTGATTACAGGATGAGGGTAAGGGTTTTGCCCAAGATGACACTGAGATTTGACCCAGGTTGTGACATTCATTACAGGATATTAAAGGTGACATTACAGGTGACACACAGGAAGACAGATTTGGAGAGAGATTGCGAGTTCCTTTGAGTTTGCAGCTCTGTTGACACACAGGCTGAGGATGTTTGCCAGGAAGTTGGAAATAAGATCCTGGAGCTCAGGAGAGAAGCCAAGGTGAAGACACATGTGGTGGTGACAGAGTAAGATTAAAGCTGTAGGAATGAGGGTGCTGTGGGGGAAGTTAAGAGAACAGAGAAGTGAGAACAGAACCTGAGAGAACATAAAATTCTAGGGAGCCAAATAAACTGAAAGTGAAGGGAAGACAGATGGATGAGATTTATCTTCACTGTCTGGGCCTGGTGGCTCACTCCTATAAGCCTAGCACTCTGGGAGGCTGAGGTGAGTGGATTGCTTGAGTTCAAGAGTTTGAGACCAGGCTGAGCAAGCTAAAAACCCTGTCTCCAAAAAAAAAAAAAAAAAATTAGCCAGTCACTGTGGCAGGCACCGTAGTCCCAGCTATTCAGGAGGCTGAGGCAAAAGGATCCCTCAAGCCCAAGAGTTTGAGGTTGCTGTGAGCTATGACACCACATCGCTCTAACCAGGGAGGCAGAATAGAACCAGGGCAGTACTGTGCATTTGGAAGCCAAGAGAAGCCAACATCACTTGGACAGGGTTTGGACATCAGGGTAGAACATTGCAGAGTTAGGGAAGGTCATTTGTGTTCGATGGGTCAAAGGTCATTGTACATTGAGCAGTGCAAATAGAAGGCAAATTGTAGAGAATTTAGAAATGAGCAGAGAGAAGGACACAATGAGGGTAGGCATAGCTTTAGAGATATTTGTCAATGAAGTGAAGGAAAGAAATAGTGTGGCGGCTCGGCACCTGTGGCTCAAGTAGCTAAGGTGCCAGCCACATACATCTGAGCTGGAGGGTTTGAATCCAGCACGGGCCTGCCAAACAGCAATGACAGATGCAACCAAAAAATAGCCGCGCATTGTGGCAGGCACCTGTAGTCCAAGCTACTTGGGAGGCGGAGGCAGGAGAATCGCGTGAGCCCAGCAGTTGGAGGTTGCTGTGAGCTGTGATATCACAGCACTCTACCCAGAGTGACAGCCTGAGGCTCTGTTTCAAAAAGAAAGAAAGAAAGAAAAAAGAACAGGGTGGCATTCTGAGAAAGCAAATTTGTCCTGTAGCTCAGTCGGTAGGGCGCCAGCCCCATATACCCAGGGTGCCGGGTTCAAACCCGGCCCCTATCAAACTGCAACAAAAAAATAGCCCAGCATTGTGTTGGGAGCCTGTAGTCCCAGCTACTCGAGAGGTTGAGGCAAGAGAATTGCCTAAGCCCCAGAGCTGGAGATTGCTGTGAGCTGTGATGCCACAGCACTCTACCAACGGTGACAAAGTGAGACTCTGTCTCTAAAAAAAAAGAAAGAAAGAAAGCGAATTTGTTAGGATACAGAAGCAGAGGAGCAAGTGGACAGGAGGAACTGGTGTTGATGGTGAGAGAGAGGATAAGAGATGGAGAAAGAGAATCCCAGAAGAGATGAAGGAGGGAGAAAGGGAGGACCCAGACCAAAGGAAAAGGGGAGAAGGAAACTCCTGTTCCAGGCCAGGTGCTTGGCCCCAGAGGATTTCCAAATTTATCTCTCAACAGCCCTGGAGGCAGGTGCCATTATCCTCATCTTACAGAGGAGGTGACTGAGACTCAGAGACACTGCCCTGCTAGTGAGCAGGAGGTCTGGGCTTCAGCCTCAGTCCTACCCCAGGGTCCCCAGACCTCCCTTCTACCACAGTGTTTAGTCCCTAAGAATGACAGAAGCTCTGAGCGACCCTCGTGTCCTCCTGCCTCAGGAAGCTGGCAGCAGATCACCCATTCCTGAAGGAGATGTGGGACCGGGGAGAGAACTTGTACGTGGTGATGGAGGTGGTCGAGACAGTGGAGGAGGTCACTCTGGAGCGGGCCGGCAAGGCGGATGGCAGCTTCTCCCTCCCCTTCTTTGCCCCACTCGGGCTACAGGTGTGGTTCAAACACACACACACACACACACACACACACACGCTCACACATACACATACACACTTAGGTTAGGAGGCTTCGTTGGATTTGCACCATCAGTGCCCACACAGGATACTGAAGACACACTCCTTCCCCCGCTGGCCAGACGTGACCCCCTCTCTGGGCAGCGGCACCCAGTGCAGGCAGGTCTCTGTGCCAGTTGCCACGGGGAAATCTTAGGGAAAGGGAAACTCATGGGTTTTCTCCCAGGGTGTTCCCAACCTAAAGAGGAGACAGCCTTGCTCCCAGAAAGTTCTCAGGCTCATGGAGGAGACACATAGGTTAAAATCCAGAGAACACAGGTTTGGAAGGAAGTAATGCTCTACACATCTGTGTCTCTGGAGTATAAATACTCAAGGGATGGTTTGGGATTTGATGCCAGATTAGGGGCAAGTCGTAGGCGCCTTCCTGAGCAAGGTAAGCATGGGACAGAGGGCAGAGGAAGACAGAGCCAGGGCCTGGGTGGAAGCCCTAAGAGGGGATGGGCGATGCGCAGGCAGGGGAGGGAGCAGGCCTGCCCAGTTCCCTGCTGCTGTCTGAACGGGGAAGACAGATACAGATCCTTAGAGAAACGATGGGGACACCACTGAAGTTCCCAACTTCTCACCGACCCAAAGGGTCTCAGCCCTGACCCTGCGTCTGCCCCCACCCCGCTCCCAATGTCTCACACTTGAGATCTCTGGGGATTCACAGATCCTCATTGTCTGATCCCAGGGATCTGTAAACCACAAGGAGGCTTTAACCATCCCCAAGGGCTGTGTCCTGGCCTTTCGAGTGAGACAGCTGATGGTCAAAGGCAAAGACGAGTGGGGTGAGTAGAGACAAGATGCTCGCATGAAAACTGAGGCACCCTGGCCCACTCTGTGGCAATGTCGGAGAATGAGCAAAAGAGTATATTGTAGTGTGGGCTGACTTCCCGGGGACAGAGTTACAGGGGCTGCTCTGGGCAGAGGAGTGTAGGGGATCTGGGGTTCCTAGCATCTCCTGGGTGTTGGCAGAGTGGCTGTTGATGGGATGGGTACAAAAATGAACACCCACAGCCTTTGTTTTCATTTGTCTGTGGCCAAAGGTGGAAACAGACACAGGCTCTGGTACTAGAATGCAAGGTAGGTAATAGTGTTACCATCGGAGAGAACTTACACAGGAAGAAAAGATTGCTTCCAGCAATGGAGGCACAGTAGGGAATCAGAGGAGGCACTGGGGGCAGGGTCCTCAACCTGGGCAGATCTCTTGGGCTTGAGACTGGGAAGGAAAAGTGGAGCAGCTGTGAAGCATCCTCCTACTCCCCCTCTCTGGCCCTCACAGACATACCACACATCTGTAATGACGACATGCAAACCTTCCCTCCCGGAGGTAAGTTAAACTGCTGACTGTCTCCCCACATCTTATCTGCTAAAATCCTAACCCCCCCAATTTAAGCCATGATCCCCCAAGAAGCCCCTGCTGCTGCTTCCCAAGTCTCAAAGAATGTCCATCCTCAACAGATAGAGACATATAAATACTGTCAGAGAGAGAGAGAGAGAGAGAGAGAGACAGAAAGACAGAGACCAGAAGGCACAATAGGAAGCAAAAATAAGACTTGGAGACAGTGTCTGTTCCCATCTGCGTGGGCGGATGAGCTGACATCATCTCCATGTGTTTTTGTAATGATCCCTGATAACACTGCCTTGACAACAGCTTTAGATAAAAAGGCAAAAGTGGGTTTTATGCTGACAGATGTACATTGTTTTCTGTCTTCAGAAAAGCCGGAAGAGAAGTTCATCCGTAAGTGTTGCCTTTCATTCTACTCAACTTTCCTGACTCAGAATGTTAAAACTCCAGTCCTTTTCTTTCCTTCTCTGTGGGATTGACGGGGAAGATGGCAGAGCAGGTCTCAGCTAATAATTGTCCGGGAAACATGGCAGAAATTCCATTAGCTTGGGGAAAAGCAGCTGAAGGGGAAAGTCTCTGAACAAGCTGTCCGGGGGCCTGATGCCTCAGACCTTTGTCCTCAAGGGCCTCAGTAGCTATAATCTGCAACACACACATCTGTGACTCTACTGCCCAGCAACTGGGGCTGGAGCCACTGGGTCACAGTGATGTCAGGAGAGCTGGGATCTCCCAGGAGACGGGACCTATTTCCTCATCCTCCTTGGTGTCTCATCCCCAGGGTGTGACTATCATTCTGAACGATTACATTCTTACCTGTTTTTGTTTTTTTCTTATTTCCTCAGTTATCCAGGCATCTGATGTTGGTAAGGAATTTTGTGAGTTTCTCCCATGAAGGTGTCAGGAGAGACATTAGGGTAGAGGGAGGGGAAGGGAAGGGCTGAGTCCCTGGTCCCAGGGAGTGGAGCCATTTCTGGGGAGCCACTCTCTCCAAAGCAGGCCAGACATATTCTTAGGATGAAGAACAGAAGGCTAGAAGGCTAGGCTAAGGTTCACACTCTCCCTGGCCCACCCATATCCCTGGGTATAGAAGCTTTCTGAAACGGCCTCATCCTGGCCTCACTCAGCTGCCAAAGTCATTTTTCTTTGCCAACTAGTGAGAAGGAGCAATAAACCTTCTGTCTCAACTTTTAGCTGATCTCTTTGAGAACAGAAAGTCAACTGAATACTGACATGGGATGAGATCAGGGAAGGTTAACTGTTGGGTTAGAGGATTCTAGATCCTGGCCACCTCCTTGCCCCAGCCCTCTGGTAAGGACTGGGGATATGCTCATAACCACTTTCCTTGGCAAAGAAAAAGGAGGCCAGGCCCTAGCTGGGGGCAGGGCACTCAGACCTGAACAGTGAATGAACCTTGCAGGGAGAATGCTTACTGGACAGGGAGGGTGCCAGGTGGAGGGCTGTCTGCCACATTTATTGTCCCCTTAGGGGGTGTACATGAAGGCTTCAAGACACTAAAAGAAGAAGTTCAGAGAGAGACCCACGAAGTGGAAAAACTGAACCAGTTAGGGCAAAGCTCCCTGCTCAGCTCCCTCACCAGACTTCTAGGGAAGAAAAAGGAGCTACAAGACCTTGAGCTTGAGGTGAGGCCTCAGTGGGAGATTGGGTGATGTGGAAGAAGACAGTGTGGTGGGGGGAGCATTACAATTGGTGGTGGCATCTGACAGTGGAGAGGATGGCCAGTGGCCAGGACAGTCAGTAGTGGAGACCTTCCCCAAGCCTGGCCAAGTGCCCCCAGGTTGCCAAGCCATGGCTTCTCCCTTTGTCCCCTAGAAAAGGACAAACAGTACAGATTTCCCCAAAGCATATGGTCCCTCTGATGGACAGAGGGCAGGCAGCAGGCCAGAAGGACTCTCAACTGGAAGAGGCTACAACCTTCCCTTTTTAGAATCTAAAACTTAGGGATTGAGGATCCCATACTTTTCAGGACTTGATACCTCGAAAAAGAAATGGGGAAATGAGAGAAAGTTAATGTGTGTCAAGGGATTAATATGCCAGGTACCACTTTGGACCCTTTATCCATCTTATCTTCAGTAGTCACCTGTCTTTTCCCACAGCTTGAAGGGGCTCTAGACAAGGGACATGAAGTGACACTGGAGGCACTCCCAAAGGACATTCTGCTGTCAAAGGAGGTTATGGGTGCCATCCTCTACTTCCTTGGAGCACTAACAGGTAAGGGGGAAGAAGTTCTTCATTTATGGACCTTTTCAGTGACAGGAATGTATGACTTGAATGAGTTCCCAAATGAATGAATAAACAGATGCGTGAATGACAGGCAAAATATACCACAGTGAAGTAGTTTGGATTTACGGTTTTAAAAATTGGTTTCATAAAATAAATAAATAAATAAATAAAAATAAAAATAAAAATAAAAATTGGTTTCATTCCTCAGGACCCACTTGGCCACCTTCGACAGTCTGGGAAGACAACCTAGTCTTGCTAATAGAGATTTGGAAATAGCTTTGGTTTTATCATCCACATGTTTAAAACTTCTTCATAAGGCAGGGCATGGTGGCTCACTCCTGTACGCCCAGCACTTTGGGAGGTCAAGGCTGCAGGATCGCTTGAGGCCAGGAGTTTGAGGCTACAGTGAGCTATGTTTGCAACACTGCACTTCAGCCTAGTCAACAGAGTGAGATCCTGTTTCTAAAAAAAAAAAAAAAGGCAGAAAAGCCAAAAAATATTCTGCTTATTGCTAATTCATCCTATCTATATAGATTAATACACGTTAGCTTTAATTTCAGGGGGTAACGTCTTCTGATCTTGTCTTCTGTTCTTGGAAATATTCCCCTAATTTCATCCTATCTATATAGATTAATACATGTTAGCTTTAATTTCAGAGGGTAACATCTTCTGATCTTGTCTTCTATTCTTGGAAATATTCCCCCTCTTGGAAAAGCTCTCAGATATAAACTGAAATTTTGTAACTCTAAGACCAAACCCTCAGCTGCAGCTCCCTTCACACCTCTATTGTAATTAGAAATTACTTTGTCTTCTCCACAAGACTGCAAGTTCCTTGATAATTTTTATCTAACACTTAGCAAAAGTGTCTGGCATAGAGCAGGCATTCAACCAGGAATGAATGAATGAATGAATGCTGACATTCTGGATGTGCACTGTTTGGAGTTTGTAATCCACTTTGTACCACCAACAACACACATCTCTTTCTCTGCTTTTTTTTTTTCTGCAGAGCTAAGTGAAGCCCAGCAGAAACTGCTGGTAAAATCCATAGAGAAGAAAATCCTACCTGTGCAGCTAAAGCTGGTGAGGAAAAAAGGCAGACACTAGGGAGAGTTGGGGAATAGTTATAACGAGTGGAGAGATGCAGATATAGTTTAATGATAGAACAATTTTAGAAGGCCCCTCCTGTCTTTTCTCAGGAGCCCATGCCCACTTCTCTCCATGCAAGAGGTAGAGGCTGAATTTCTGGAATCTGGGCTTATCAGCCTGGTCTTGGGAGAGGAGACAGAAAACTCTGGCTTTGCCTATTCCTAGCCAAATAATGTGAGCAAAATGTTTAATGTGTCTGAGTCTGGCTCCATTATTCCTCTGTAAAATGGGGCTAAAAATAAATGTGCTGTTCACTGTATAGATCTGTTAAAAGACTCACATGGGGCTCAGCGCCTGTGGCTCAACGGGCTAAGGCGCCAGCCACGGACACCTAAGCTGGCTGGTTCGAATCCAGCCCGGGCCCGCCAAACAACAATGATGGCTGCAACCAAAAAATGGCCGGGCACTGCCATTGTGGCAGGCGCCTGTAGTCCTAGCTACTTGGGAGGCGAAGGCAGGAGACTCGCTTGAGCCCAGGAATTGGAGGTTGCTGTGAGCTGTGATGCCATAATACTCTATCCAGGGTGACAGCTTGAGGCTCTGTCTCAAAAAAAAAAGACCCAGATGGAGTTATAAGGTAAAATAAGGAGTTATAATAAGATGAATATAGCCTTCATATCATTTTAATGAGTTAGGAGAGAGGAAGAGAGGTTTCCAGTTCTTTCTTTTCATGCTGTTTTGATTCCTTCTAGGTGGAGAACACAATGGAACAGAATTTCCTCCAGGATAAAGAGGGTGTTTTCCCCCTGCAACCTGAGCTCCTCTCCTCCCTTGTGGAGGAGGACCTGACCCTCACTGAGGCCCTGGTGGGGCTGAGTGGCCTGGAAGTACAGAGATCCGGCCCCCAGTATACGTGGGACCCAGACACCCTCCCTCGCCTCTGTGCCCTTTATGCTGGCCTCTCCCTCCTTCAGCTGCTGACCAAGGCTTCCTAACTTGCCCTTTCTGTGTGTTCGTGATTTCCAAATATCTACCCAACCTCATCGTGCTGTGTCCTTAACACCCAATGGTAGGTATTTCAGGGCCATCAGTGTAAGAATGACTGAAATCCTAGCAGGTCACCAACCAACAACCAATTTCCACCTGCCCAACTATGTATTTCTCCCTGTCCCTCCAGCCCCACAACCCACTAAGCCTATTTGCTGAGGCGTAAATCCTCTAGGAGTAAACGCACTCATACTTTTAAAACTATAAGCCATTTCAGCAAAACTGAAAAAAAAACAATAATTTCCTATCCTAATCTTTCCTACTTGTACTAAAAAAAAAAGCTTCATTGGAATTAATGAAAAATATTATGTCAATCTTATGAAGAAGTGTCTTTTGGTGTTTTTCTTTTTCTTATCCTGAGGAATTCCTAATTTTTGCCAGAAAAAGAAATTATCATATAGATCAAACTGCATGACTATGACCGTATACTATCCTCGGGCTACCTGGAAAATGCTCAGAGAACTTTGAAGGTACGGAATGTGGGATCTAGATTCTAAAGTGAGATCATCAAAGCAGCTTGTCTTCAAAGAAGAGCATTTGGGGGGTCCTCTACTGTTGGGTTGTGGGAAAGATCTAGAGATACGTGTTAAAAACCCAAAACAAAAATAAGACACCTGGGGCAGCACTTGTGGCTCAGTGAGTAGGGTGCCAGCCTCATGTACTGAGAACCCCACCAAACTGCAACAATAAATAGCCAGGCCTTGTGGCAGGCAACTGTAGTCCCAACTGCTCAGGAGGCTGAGGCAAGAGAATCGCCTAAGCCCAAGAGCTGGATGTGACGCTACAGCACTCTACCGAGGGCAACAAAGTAAGACTCTGTCTCAAAAAAGTAAATTGATTTTAAAAAGACACCTTTCAGTATTGTTGAATAGACAGTACAGATATGTCTTTTAAAAATGAGAGAGAGAGAGACCCAACACTAAGACTGACCCAAGACATTTAAAAATAAATTGTGTGGCTCGGCGCCTGTGGCTCAACAGGCTGAGGCGTCAGCCACGTACACCTGAGCTGGCGGGTTCAAATCCAGCCCGGGCCCGCCAAACAACAATGACGGCTGCAACCAAAAAACGGCCGAGCGTTGTGGCGGGTGCCTGCAGTCCCAGCTACTCAGGAGGCTGAGGCAGGAGACTCGCTTGAGCCCAGGAATTGGAGATTGCTGTGAGCTGTGATGCCATGGTACTCTCTCCAGGGTGACGGCTTGAGGCTCTGTCTCATAAAAAATAATAAAATAAAATAAATTGTGTAAGGTGCCAGCCACGTACACCTGAGCTGGCGGGTTTGAATCCAGCCTGGGCACACCAAACAACAAAGACAGCTGCAACCAAAAAATGGCCAGGCATTGTGGCAGGTGCCTGTAGTCCCAGCTACTCGGGAGGCTGAGGCAGGAGACTTGCTTGAGCCCAGGAATTGGAGGTTGCTGTGAGCTGTGATGCCACAGCACTCTATCCAGGGTGAAAGCTTGAGGCTCTATCTCAAAAAAATAAAATAAAATAAAATAAAAAATAAAAATAAATTGTGTAGGCAGCGCCTGTGGCTCAAGGAGTAGAGCACAGGCCCCAGATACCAGAGGTGGCAGACTCAAACTCGGCCCCGGCTGAAAAAATTTTTAAAATAAAAAATAAAAATAAATTCTGCTAGCACTCTGGGAGCACAAGGCAAGTGGATAGCTTGAGTTCAAGAATTCAAGACCAGCCTGAGCAAGGGTGAGACCCCATCTCTACTAAAAATAGAAAAAACTAGCTGGTTGTTGTGGCAAGTGCCTGTAGTCTCAGCTACTAGAGAGGTTGAGGCAAGAGGATCACTTGAACTCAGGACTTCGAGGTTGATGTGAGCTAGGCTGAGGTCCCAGCACTCTACCCAGGGTGACAGAGTAAGAGTCTATCTCAAAAAAATATGAAAATGTGGCTCAGCGCCTGTGGCTCAAGTGGCCAAGGTGCCAGCCACATACACCTGAGCTGGCGGGTTCAAATCCAGCCCAGGCCCACCAAACAACAATGACGGCTGCAACCAAAAAATAGCCAGGCGTTGTGGCCGGCGCCTGTAGTCCCAGCTACTTGGGAGGCAGAGGCAGGAGGCTCACTTAAGCCCAGGAGTTAGAGGTTGCTGTGAGCTGTGATGCCACAGCATTCTACCCAGGGTGAGAGCTTGAGGTTCTGTCTCAAAAATAAATAAATAAACATAAAAATGTGATATTATTGTCTTTTACCTTTTTATCTTCTGCCCTGAATTTCAGGGGAAGAAGTAGTGAGGGTAGGCTTGGCATGTGGACCTGCTAATAACTATATTGCAATCTTATCAAACTGCTGGGTTTATATCAACTTCCTCTGCCTACATCTTTCACCAATCTCTTAAAGTAGTTTTATGGGTGGCATAATTTCTCTAAGGCTTTTGGCCCTGGGAGTCAGACTCTCTTCCATCTTAGCCACCCCCCTGCCCAAGCTAGTTCTCTCATTCACCAAGAATTCATGACAACTGCCAAAAGCTTTGTACAAATCCATCCTCCCCCTCCCTGGGCATCTTCCAAAGCCTCACTACATTGCTCATGGATGTACTAAGTTGTTGTCTGCTGACTTGATTGTTTTTTTCCTTGTGATGTAAACTTAATAGAGAGGTGAGCTAACATCTTAACTATCCAGAAGAGTATCTTCTTTGATTGTTAAAGATAAACAACAAAGCTTGTCTGTTTTCTTCCTTACCATTCTTGCCCACCTTCAGTTACAGATATGATGTTATGAAGAAGCTCTACTGAGTTTATTCCAGTGATGATTAAAAAGTTCTATTATCCATCTCATTGCTGGGGAGGAAGGGTAAGAGGATAGTTGAGCAATTGGTCAAGGCATGTCCCCTAAAACTGGAGCCCATATATTTCCATTTAGCAAGTGAGTGTTTAATAGAAGGAACTATTTGCTACAACCATATGAAAAGGAGAATATGAAAGCTATGTAGGATATCATTTATATAAAAAGGAGGATATTTAGGATATCATGCCCTCAAGGTCCTCACAACAGGGCCAGATTGTCTTATACGGTCCATCAAAGTATAAAACTCAGGACTTCCATTTATAGGAGAGATAAACGTTCCAAGATAGGGAGAGAGTTTTTATTTTGTATCTTAATAAATTGATTTCACCTACTCTAAAGAATCCGTGGGGGAGTCCTTTAAAATGTAAGTGGGTAGGGTTTCCCGTCCAGCTTTCCTTCCCTTTAGATATACCATTATTCTCTTTCCCCATTTCACAACATTGCCTGGATGTACCGAGGCGCCCTTAACCTCCAAGAAAAGCAGGGTGTCCTGTTATCCACAGTCCGACTCCCTCGTAAACAACATTGTTAAGCCGAGTTTTTCACCTCCCAGGTGCTTGCCCTGGGCCGTACGTAGGGTAGACCCCTATCATTTATTAAATCGGAGTGATTTCTACAGCAATGCACCCTCCCCTCGGTGGGCATTCCCAGGCTCCAGAAACGTTCTGCCTTATTTACAGCACTAAGCTAAAATCTGATAAGGATATCTTGATCCCATCAGGTTTTTCCTACTCTCCAGTTCGGTTTATTAATTTAAGGCCAACAGCCATTAGCTTCACGTCCCTCCTTCGCAGCCTTCTTCCCTCGCGCCAGATGCAGTGGGCGGCGGTTGAGCACCCGAAGCTCAGAAGGCGACCCAGTCCCGGCTTGGGCGCTAAATTCGCCCGGCAACTCGTGACGTCATCCAGCCCCGCTCTTGGATAGGCCGTACCAACTCCACCCCGGTTGGGGTGCTCTTAAGTTCTTTGTACACCAGGTTAGAGTCTGAGGGGACCTCTCGTGGACATCCACAGAAATGCACCCCAGAGGGACTTGAAAGAACATAAACACACTTAAGTACTCGGAAGTCCCACAAACCCACCCATACAGGCCCCTCCCCGCTTCTTCTTCGAAGACCCGCCTCCATCCTGCACCTCGGCTGTTGATTTATCTCCCCTTTGTTGACTCGGCCATCTGCCCGCCTGGCCTGGGGTTTCCCACAAGGCCCAGCGCTGGGAAGGGGTTTGCAGCTGCTCCGTCATCGTGCGGCCCAACACTAGCCCGCGCTCGTGTGCAGGCCGGACTCGGTTCCTGGTCCCGGGGGCGAGAGTTCACGCGAGGCCCCGGCCTCGGTCCCCGGACTAGGCCGCGACCCCGGGCGCCATGAAGCAGGAGGGCTCGGCGCGGCGCCGCGGTACGGATAAGGGGAAGCCGCCGCCTGGCGGAGGGGAACAAGAACCACCAGGGACCCCGGCCCCCCAGGATGTGGAGATGAAAGAGGAGGCGGCAGCAGGTGGCGGGTCCACTGGGGAGGCAGACGGCAAGACGGGGGCAGCGACTGAGCACTCCCAGAGAGAGCTGGACACCGTCACCTTGGAAGGTAAGGCAGCCCGGGCCGGGACGTGCCACGATCATGGGTGACAGCAACCCTGGTGATTCGGCTTCTCCTTGGGACTCCAGGGCAGCCTCTTCCCTGCCCCCTCAGTTCCTTGGGATCATCCCAGGATGCCTGCCCCCCCTACCCTGATACTCCCCACCCCGGCCCCAATGACTGAATCTTTCCAGGATGGGAACTACTCCTCTCATATCCCCCCAACTCCCCCATCTGGGGTTGTATGTAGATTTAGATCTTAACTGGGCCTGGGGACTCAAAAGCCCTGCCCTTTCTGAGCCTTCCCCTTGGTCTCCTCCATTTACATCCCACTCCACTGATGCCTGCACCCCCAGTGTATGACTGAACCCTTTAAAAACCAACATTTGTATTTATGTTTGTGAAGAGGACAGGATGACAGAGTACTGCCACCTGAGTTTTAAGTGTGTACAAAAGGTTTCTGTGGTCCTAACTTCCTTTAGCAAATTCCCTAAAAGAACCATTTGGACCCAGTATCTTGTTTCATAATTTATCTAACTGAAATGCCCAAACGATCCACTGCGCTTTTCTTCTTCCTCAGGTCCCTACTCCTACACTGTTTCTAGAGGGCTTAAACACATATGCACTTAAAACTTTTTAGTGTCATCTGTTTGAGTTCACAATATTCACTTTTAGATTAAACTCCTATATACCAGTTTCCTATAGTTATCTTGTTCCTCCAGGTGCGTTTTACTTTTCCCTCTTAGAAAATCCTAGCTACATTTGAAGTAGGTAAAGTGAGAGCTTCCCACTGTGATCCTGGTGCTGTTTTCCTGGTCCTGGAGTGAATGGGACCAGATTACTTACTGGATTTTAATTTTACTTAACTGCATGAGAAACTAGCTCAAAAACATCAAGATAAGCAAAGTTATTCTCCTAGATGGTGCTTTTGAGGATGCAATAGTGTTGCCTACCTCAGCTGGTACTGAACAACAGGATCAGTATCTAATAGAGATCCTTTTGCTTAAGACAATGATAGCCAGTGGCAAAGGTGCCACTCATATTACCTGCTGGATATATTTATTACAAACACTTCATTTTCTTGTTATAAAGTAATTCATGTTCACTGTAGAAAGTTTGGAAAGTATGAGAAGTCAAAAGTAGCGAGGGAAAAGTCAAAGTTAATATTTGTTCCTATGAATATTTGAACTGCCCTCTTGTAATAGAGTTTGTAGCAAAGCATTCCTAAATGCAGATGATTTTGAATTTCATGTGTTTTCATTTGACATATCCATAAACGTAATGGCATTCATTTTATTCCAGAAACATTTATTGAATATCTAATATAGTAGTTAAGAGTACAGGCCCTGGAATTAGTTTCCTCATCCATATGAATGAGAGTAATAGTACCTACTTTATTGGGTTGTTGTAAACATTAAAATGCTCAGAACTGGCTCAGTGCCCATACCTCAGTGGTTAAGGGCGCTGGCCACATACACCTGGGCTGGCAGGTCCAAACCCAACCCGAGGGCTGCTAAACAACAACGACAGCAACAGCAACAAAAAAATACCCAGGTGTTGTGGCGGACGCCTGTAGTCCCAGCTACCTGGGAGGCTGAGGCAAGAGAATCGCTTAAGCCCAAGAGTTTGAGGTTACTATGAGCTGTGACACCAAGGGCGATATAGTGAGGCTCTGTCTCAAAAAAGAAAAGAGAAAACAAAAATGCTCAGAACTGTGTCTAGCACATGGTGAACACATAGTAAACTTTCCATAAAGATCAGCTGTTGTTATATCATTAATGTGGCCCAGACAGCTGTGCTAAGTGCCCAGTATACAAAGGTAACCAAGAAACTACCAATTAATTGCATTCCCTTGTTGCTACACATCTAAACTGTTTCTAGTTTCTTGCTGTTATAAGTAGTGGTGCAACTTTGTGCCCAAATTTTTAAGCTACTTGTAGTATTATTATTATTATTATTATCATTTCTTTAGTATAGATTCCCAGAATCCATATGCCTGAATCAAAAAGGGTGAACATTTTAAAGGTTTTTGATAGATAATTGTCCAGAAAAACTGTACTAATTTATATTATACAGGTAGAAATGTACTTCTGACTGCATTCTATAATCTTTTTAATATGGCTAATTTGGTAGTTTAAAAATATTACCACTTTCAATTATTCAAATACTGCTGAGATAGAATTTTTGTTTATTAGCTATTTGTCTTTTTTCTTCTACGTATGTCTGTTCATGTCGACTTTTACTTTGACATTATGGCAATATAGTTTGTCTTTACCATTTATACAATCTCTTTGTAGAATGAAAATATGAATCTTTGATCACATTTGTTGCAAATATTTTTCTTTTTTTTTTTTTTTCTGAGACAGAGCCTCAAGCTGTCACCCTGGATAGAGTGCTGTGGCATCACAGCTCACAACAACCTTCAATTCCTGGGCTCAAGCAAGTCTCTTGTCTCCGCCTCCCAAGTAGCTGGAACTACAGGCGCCCGCCACAACACCCGGCTATTTTTTGGTTGCAGCCGTCATTGTTGTTTGGTGGGCCCAGGCTGGATTCGAACCTGCCAGCTCAGGTGTACATGGCTGGCGCCTTAGCCCGTTGAGCCACAGGCGCTGAGCCTATTTTTCTTTTTTTAATGCACTTATCCAGAAGTCAAGTTCATCAGTCTTTTGTATGCATGTGTGATTTCTCCACTGTTTACTTTTAGAAAGTCTTTCCCTATTTTGAGATTTGTTGAATCTCCACATTTCTTTTGGTTCTTATTTATTCTTTTCTTTCTGTCATCTTCTACTGTATCCCCCACCCCTGCTTTTTTCCTTGCCTCTTGATTATGTCTTAAAACATCAATGTGTGGCTCAGCGCCGGTGGCTCAACAGGCTAAGGCGCCAGCCACGTACACCTGAGCTGGCAGGTTCGAATCCAGCCCGGGCCCACCAAACAACAATGACAGCTGCAACCAAAAAATGGCCGGGCGTTGGTGTAGTCCCAGCTACTTGGGAGGTGGAGGCAAGAGACTCGCTTGAGCCCAGGAGTTTGAGGTTACTGTGAGCTATGATGCCACGGCGCTCTACCCAGGGTGACAGCTTGAGGCTCTGAATCAAAAAAAAAAAAATCAATGTGTGGGATCTGTAAATAATGCTTAACCCCATTAGGGCAAAAGAGATGACTGGTCAGGCTGGCCGCACCTGTGGCTCAAGGGAGTGGGGCGCCGGCCCCATATGCTGGAGGTGGTGGGTTTAAACCCAGCCCTGGTCAAAAACCGCGGGGTGGAGGGGGAGGAGGAAGAGAGATGACTGGTCACTTATTGTCCCTTTATAAGAGGCTTCCGAAATCTACTTGCCTATGGTGGTGGGGACTAGGAGAAATGGGAAGTAGCATCATTTTTCTCTCCTCTGCAGACATCAAGGAGCATGTGAAACAGCTAGAGAAGGCCGTTTCAGGCAAGGAGCCAAGATTCGTGCTGCGAGCCCTACGGATGCTACCTTCCACATCACGCCGCCTGAACCACTATGTTCTGTATAAAGCTGTGCATGGCTTCTTCACCTCAAATAACGCCACTCGAGATTTCTTGCTCCCCTTTCTAGAAGAGGTAAGTGGGTCAGAGTGCAGGCTTGGTCTCAAACCCCAAAATATAATTGTTTCTCATCCTGAAGACCTGTCTTAGCAGTCGCACAAGGAATGAAGCCAAAGCAGCCCATTTTAATACTCTTTCACTGGGTGACAAGGGGACCATCCTCTCGCCCTGTAGTGTCATTCTTCCAAGACAGGAAATCAGGACCCTCCTAACCAAACTCCTTTCCCACTATCCCCCAACATGTAACCTCTCCTCCGGGTGAGTGACATCCGGGAGAAGATGCCACTGCCTCTTTGCCTCAGCATGGAAGAAGTATATAGGAGGCTCGGCGTCTATAGCACAAGCGGCTAAGGCGCCAGCCACATACACCAGAGCTGACAGGTTCAAATCCAGCCCGGGCCTGCCAAACAATAATGACAACTACAACCAAAAAGAAGAAGAAGAAGTATATAGTAGTAGTTAAGACGATAGTTGTTAGAGGAAGAGTTGAATTTGAATCCAAACTCTACCAGGTAGTATCCGTGAGACTTGGGCAAGGGACTTGACCTCCCTGTGCATCATTTGCATTTGTTAAATGTGATGGACAGATTGAGCAGAGGGGAGGGGGTGTATAAGGCTCTAAGAACTTTTCCTGGGACGTAGCAAATGCTGATGAAGTAGTTTTGATAGTGATAGAGGTCTCCGTGCCACGAGAGAAATCTCTCCTTATCCTTTGTAGCTGGGAAATTCCCCTCCTTATTAATGGCATAGCCCAGGTTCTAGCCTCTCAAACTTCACTGACCTTCCAAAATTTTCCTGAAGTCCTGTATGCTCACACACATTTCCATAGATGTGAAAATTCACAAAATTCCAGGAAGTAGAACAGTGAAGATTAGGGAAAGGGGAAAAATATACCATCCCCCAACCCCACCTTGAAGGTTTTCTAATTTTCATATCTGTATGTTCACCAAACATGATTATATTGGGGGTTGACTATAACACATTTCTTTTAGTTTCAGTGACTAGATCTGAAAATAAGTACTGTGTATATGTTGCTTCCCCCAGATTGCCTTTGTTCCCACAAAAAAGCAATTTTTTGGTCTTATGTTTAATTTCATCTCACTGCATTAAATCCTAGTATTTGTGGTAGTTCCAGGTGTGGTGTTTTAATCTCTGGAGATTGCAGACTCTGATTTCGTACATTGTCCTTTATGTCCCCATCAGATTGTGTGAAGAAGTCTATTATACTCCTGTAATGCTTTATTGTATTTATTGTGTTGCCAACCTCCTTGGCTTCTTTGTGAAAGACTGTGCCTTTATTTTTGTATCCCCAGCACCTAGCACAATCTTGGCACATAGTAGACACTAAAAAGTGTATGTTGAAATACATGGGGGTGCTCCATAAATTCTTGGTTGATTGATCTGACTGAGCTTTTGCATGATAACTTCTGTCCTCTCAGCCCATGGACACAGAAGCCGATTTACAGTTCCGGCCCCGCACAGGAAAAGCTGCATCGGCACCCCTCCTGCCTGAAGTGGAAGCCTATCTGCAGCTCCTCATGGTCATCTTTCTGATGAACAGCAAGCGCTACAAAGAGGTATTGTTGTATTACTATTTTTTTTTTTTTGAGATAGTGTGTCACTCTGTCACCCAGGCTAGAGTGCAGTGGCATCATCATAGCTCATTCTAACCTCAAACTCCTGGGCTCAAGCGATCCTCCCGCCTCACCCCCCTGAGTAGCTTGGACTATAGGTGCATACCACCATGCCTGTCTATTTTTTCTACTTTTTGTAGAGATGAAGTCTTGTTTATGCTCAGGCTGGTGCCAAACTTGTGGCCTCAATTAATCTTCCCACCTCAACCTCTGAAAGTGCTAGGATTACAGGTGTGAGCCACCACACCCAGCCTTGTTATTAGCATTACGTTTTTAAAATGTTTAAAAATATATAGCACAGTGATCTACACATAATAAGCATTGATGATATTTTAATAAACAGCTATTATGATGGAACTAAATAGCTCTATTTTATAGACTCCCTCTGCCACTCCTTCAGCTATGCCAGCTTCCTTGTAGGTCACAGGAGTATGCTTAGAAAATGACAGGTCCCGCTCCTCAATTCCCTGTTTCTTTTTTTTTTTTTTTGTACGAAAGGTCTTTATTGGCGGGGGATGCTACAGAGCAGCATTAAGGAGGAGGCGAGCGAGAGAGAGGGAAGGTGGGGAAGAGAGGAAAGAGCTCAGTTCCCTGTTTCTTCTTCCTTTTCTCACAACCATTTTGTTTGTTTGAGCTATAAGTCACCCCTTTAAAGTATGCTACAATTTGGTAATTTTTTTATATTCACAAGGTTTTATGATCATCACCACTAATTCTAGAACATTTTCATCGCCTCAAAAAGAAGCACCACATGTGAATGTTAGTGGTCACTCCCCATTCTCCCTTCACCCCAGGCCCTGGCAATTACTAATCTGCTTCTCTCTGTAGAGGATTCTGGACGTTTCTTATAAATGGAATTATACAATATATGAACTTATGTTTGGGGTAGTTTTTTTTGTTTGTTTGTTTGTTTTTAAGACAAGGTCTTGCTCTGTTGCCCAAGCTAGAGTACATACAATGGCACAGTCACAGCTCACTATAGCCTTCAAACTGCACTAGGCTTAAGCAGTCCTCCTGCCTCAGCCTCCCAAAGTGCTAGGGTTACAGGGGTCAGCTACTGCACCCATCCTGGATTTTGTCACTTAGCATGCTATTTTCTTGTTTGTTTGTTTGTTTTTGAGACAGAGTCTCAAGCTGTCACCCTGGGTAGAGTGCCATGGTGTCACAGCTCACAGCAGCCTCCAACTCTTGGGCTTAAGTGATTATCTTGCTTCAGCCTCCCAAGTAGCTGGACTACAGGCATCTACCACAATACCCAGCTTCTTCTTTTTTTTTTTTTAAGTTGTCATTGTTGTTTGGTGGGCCAGGCTGGATTTGAACCCACTAGCTCTGGTGTATGTGGCTGGCGCCCTAGTAGCCCTAGCAGCTTGAGCTATAGGCGCCAAGCCAGCATGGTGTTTTTAAGGTATATCCATATTGTAGTACTTAATTTCTTTTTATGGGTGAATGATAATCCATCGTATGAATGTATCACATTTGTTTATCCATTCATTGGTTGGTGAACACTGGGTTCTTTCTACTTTTGGGTTATTACCAAAAAATGCTGCTATGAAAGTTTGTATACTTTTTGGGTTTGTTTTTGTTTTTGGGGTTTTTTTGTTTTTGTTTTTTTTTTGAGACAGTCTCACTCTGTCACCCTGGGTAGAGTGCTGTGGCTTCATCGTAACTCACAGCAACCTCAAACTATAGAGCTCAAGTGATCCCCTTGCCTCAGCCTCCCGAGTAACTGGGACTATAGGCATGTGCCACCTGGCTAGTTTTTCTATTTTTAGTAGACATGAGGTCTTACTCTCACTTAGGCTGATCTTGAACTCCTGAGCTCAAGCAATCCACCTACCTCGGCCTCCCAGAGTGCTAGGATTACAGGCGTGAGCTATGGCCCCCTGCTCCTTGTTTTTTTTTTTTTTTTTTTTTTTTTGTAGAGACAGAGTCTCACTTTATCGCCCTGGGTAGAGTGCCGTGGCGTCTTACTGCTCACAGCAACCTCCAGCTCTTGGGCTCAAGCGATTCTCTTGCCTGAGCCTCCCGAGTAGCTGGGACTACAGGCGCCCGCCACAGCGCCCGGCTATTTTTTTGTTTGTTTGTTTTGCAGTTCGGCCGAGGCCGGGCTTGAACCCGCCACCTTCGATATATGAGGCCGGTGCCCTACTCGCTGAGCCACAGGAGCCACCCTGCTCCTTGTTTTTTTTGATACAGAGTTTCACTCTGTTGCCCAGGCTACAGTACCATGGTGCCAGCCTAGCTCACAGCAACCTGAAACTCCTGGGTTCAAGCAATCCTCCTGCCTCAGCCTCTGAAGTAACTGGGACTACAGGCTCGTGCCCCCTTACCTGACTAATTTTTCTATTTTTAGTAGAGATGGGGCTCATTCTTGCTCAGCCTGTTCTTGAACTTCTGAGCTCAAGGGAGCCACAGAGCCCAGCCTTCTTTTTTCTTTTAAAAAAAATTTTTTTTTTGTAGAGACAGAGTCTCACTCTATCGCCCTCTGTAGAGTGCTGTGGCGTCACCTCCAACTCCTGGGCTTAGGCGATTCTCTTGCCTCAGCCTCCTGAGTAGCTGGGACTACAGGCGTGCGCCACAATGCCCAGCTATTTCTTTGTTTTGTAGTTCAGCCAAGGCCGGGTTTGAACCTGCCACCTTCGGTATGTGGGGCCGGTGCCCTGCTCACTGAGCCACAGGTGCTGCCCTTTTTAAAAATTTTTTTGATCACATACAAGCTTTTATGTAAATATGTTCCCAGTTCTCTTGGATATTCACCTACAAGGGGAATTGCTGGCATATGATAACTCCATGTTTAACCTTTCAAAGAAATGACAGGTCATTGGATTCTCTTTTGGCTTCTTCCCCAGGCACAAAAAGTCTCTGATGATTTGATGCAGAAGATCAGTACTCAGAACCGCCGGGCCCTAGACCTTGTGGCTGCAAAGTGTTACTATTACCACGCCCGGGTCTATGAGTTCCTGGACAAGCTGGATGTGGTGCGCAGGTACAAGTGGCCAAGAGTCTCACTTGTGGCCCTTGGAGTTAGAGACTTGATGAGTCACTAGCACAAAACAGTAAACCTACAGAGGGCAATAAGCTGGTAGATGTGAGGTGCCCAGCAGGTAATAGGGGTCATGGCTAATATGCCTGGAGCCATGTGAGGGGTTCAAGAGAAAGACTGATTCTAGATGAAAAAATGGCTAACTTTTGAGCTACTAAGAACTATCGCCCAGTCTCTTCCCTTCACCCTCTACTACACAGGTGAGCAGAGGGGCCGCGCCCAAATCCGGTGTCTCAGGCTTACTTGGTGCAAATTTCCTAGGAGTGATGCATGCAATCAAGGGAAGACTGAGTAGTGGGTTAAAAGTGGAGGGACAGACTGGAGAAGATTTTACTTCTTTGCTCAAAATCTACAGTAGCTCCCCATTCCTCTCAAGGAAAAGCCCAAGTCCCCAGGATAGCTTATAAGGCCCAGTGTGCTGTGCCACATTACAGCCTCCTTGACTTTACCTACTGCTTCCCTCAGCTCACTTTGCTCAGCCCTGCTGGCCTCCCGCTCTTCCTCGGGTGTGCCAAGCACACTCTTCCTCAGAGCCTTTGCTCTGGCTCTCCTCTCTGCCAAGAGCACTCTTCTCCCTGCCCCCTCCAAACTTTCGCTTAACCCTTACCTCCTTAGTGAGTCCTGCAATGGCTGAGCTGTATAGAAGCACAGCCCCATCTGTCTTACCTCCTGTGTTCCTCATCACACCCTGTGTTCACGGCCCCTATTTCCTTCTTTCATCCCACATAGTACACTGCGTCATGATTATTGTATGTCTCCTCCACTGAGTTCCCTGAGCACAGGTTTGTCCTTTTTATCCACCTAGAATAGGGCTTCACACTTTGGGCAGCCCATAGTTGAATATGCAGTAAATAACCAGAAAGCAATTTATATAACTTTTCTAAGGGCTTGAAAATGAATAAAGACACAAAGACCATACAGAGTGCTGTGATCTGAAGCTTCTAACCTGCTTTTTCCTTTCCTCCTTGCAGCTTCTTGCATGCTCGGCTCCGGACAGCCACCCTGCGGCATGACGCAGACGGGCAAGCCACCCTGCTGAACCTCCTGCTGCGGAATTATCTACACTACAGCTTGTATGACCAGGCTGAGAAGCTGGTGTCCAAGTCCGTGTTCCCCGAGCAGGCCAATAACAACGAGTGGGCAAGGTACCTCTACTACACAGGTGAGCAGAGGGGCCAGTGCCCAAATCCGGTGTCTCAGGCTTACTTGGTGCAAATTTCCTAGGAGTGATGCATGAAAGGCCAGTTTGGCACTCTGGTTTGTCAGTGGCTTGGATGACACCACGTTCATGACCCACTCTCCTTTCCTCCACACACAGGGCGCATTAAAGCCATCCAGCTAGAGTACTCAGAGGCCCGGAGAACAATGACCAATGCCCTTCGCAAGGCCCCTCAGCACACAGCTGTAGGCTTCAAACAGACGGTGAGCCACAGTTACCATCATCCCTTTGCTCTTACTCATCTGATAACCATTTCAGTTTGTTTCCCAGTACAGGGGACCTGAGAGAGCATCCCCAATCTCCCTTATCCAGAAAGTTGCATCAGGTGTCTGTATCATTTTCCAGAGTTCATGAAGCAGACATTACCTGCAGCTGTGTTCACAGTATTCTTGAGCGGTAGCTTAGCGTATTTCTGATTTCCAAAACTCCTGACAAGTATTCCATGTGAGGGCCTGGATTTTGTTGATAGACCCCAAGCTCTTACCTGGTACCTCACATGCTCATTCAGGGGCAATGTTGTCTTATGGCTAAGGAATCTGGGAAATCTCCATATGGCTGACTGGCTTGAAAAAAAAAAAAATGGAAAAAGTAGCTGAGCATTATGGCAAGTGCCTGTAGTCTCAGCCACTCAGAAGGCTGAGGCAAGAGGATCACTCCAACCCAGGAGATAAACCTTCACCTATTAACTGTCAGTCACCAAGTATTTTGGGGAGTGTTAACCTTGGTATTAGACATTGCAAGGGATAGGATAGAAAGATCAGAAGTGTTATTTCTATGGGCAGCGCCTGTGGCTCAGTGGGTAGGGCGCCAGCCCCATATACCAAGGGTGGCAGGTTC
>CAUYON010078352.1:0-21401 GCA_963573935.1 Arctocebus calabarensis
ATATAGTGATCAAGAAAATGCCATGAAGGCTATCTGTAACAGTACGATCAAAACATTTCTGAATGTATATGAATCGTGCCCTATGATTGCACCAATGTACAGAATTATGATTCAATAAAATTATAAAAAAAAAAAGAATTGGTAAGTGAATTACATTATCATCTTTTTAAAACATACAGGCTGCTTGTGGGAATGTAAAACAGAGCAGGTGCTGCGGAAAACAGTATGGTGGTTCTTTAAAAAAATAAAACTTGAACTGCCATGGTATTAGCGATTCTACTCCTGGACATGTCAGCTAAAGAACTGGAAGCTGGATCTCAAAGAGGTACTTGTACATGCATGGTACGTGACCATCCAGAAGAGGTCAAAACGCCCCTGGTGTCCCTGAACATGTAGATGAGAAAATAGACACAGTGTGCCACATGCATACATGCATACAACGGAACATTATTAAGTCTTAAAAAAGAAAGAAATTCTGACAGATGTCGCATCATGGAAGAACCTTGAAGGCATTATATGTGGAATAACCCAGTCACGAAACACCAAATATTTTACAAATCTGTTTATATAAGGTACCTAGCGCAGTCCAAGATGGAAACAAAAGTGGAATGGTGACTTCCAGGGGGTCGGGGAGACAGAATGGACAGTCATTGTTTAGCTGGCACAGCGTGTCAGTTTTACAAGGTACGAAGCCTTCTGGACAGGGTGGTGATGGTTGCACGCCCACGTGAATGTACTTAATACCACTGAAGTATACACTTAAAAATGGTTAAGTGGTCAATTTTATGTTATGTGTAGTTACACAATTAAAAATTGAGAAAATCCATTTGCATGAGAGCAGAAGAATCAGTCATTCTAATCAATACAGAAACCCTTTACTACTTAAGGGCACAAATGACAAGTCAGGCGAGAACAAGGACAGGAACCGGGTAATCCCATCAGATGAGTGAGGAGAGAGACCCCAGCACCAGGACACTGCAGGGCACCACAAATTCAGGCAGCAGAACTGCAATCTTCACACCTATGTGAGGGTTTAAATTGTCACCTCTGTCAAGGTTTACCTTCTAGGTCTCCAGCATGATTTCTCTGACTTACTTTGAAAAGGCAAAATAAAGCCATGTGCGGTGGCTCACACCTATAATCCTAGAACTCTGGGAAGCCGAGGCCAGTGAAGTGCCTGAGTTTAGGAGTTTGAGCTCAGCCTGAGCAAAATGAGACTCCCATCTCCACTAAAAAAAAAAAAAAAAAAAACAGAAAAATTAGCTGAGCGTGGTGGTGCACACTCATAGTCCCAGCTACTCGGGAGGCTGACACAAGAGGATCTCTCTTGCCCAAGAGCTTGAGGTTGCTGTGAGCTATAATCCCACAGCACTCTAGACTGGGCAACAGAGTGAGACTCTGTCTCAACAAAAAAGAAAAAAGAAAAAAAAAAGAAACAAAAGCTAAAAATGTGCATTCTTAGAATAGGAAGGAATCATATAAAATACTTTGAATTTAAAAGCTTTAAGTTTAACACCAAGAAAATGATCATGAACAAAGAAATGTGAACAGGATAAAGAGTTAAAGGGAATTATTGTCATTATGATTCTCTTTTTATGAATGATAAAACTGAGGCACAGAGAAGTTAAGTAACCTATGGAAGGTCACAAAGCCAAGAGTGGTAGGAGATTCAGAGTTCACACTCTGAACCATTCCACAGTGCCACTTGCTAGAGATAACAGCATACATTATCCAGTGAAGTTGTGGGCTAGGATTTGGTGGGGAGGGCGATGGGGCAGGTAGGATTTCCTATAAAAAGTCCTCAAGAGGCTCGGCGCCTGTGGCTCAACGGGCTAAGGCGCCAGCCACGTACACCTGACCTGGTGGGTTCGAATCCAGCCTGGGCCCGCCAAACAACAATGATGGCTGCAACCAAAAAATGGCCGGGGATTGTGGCAGGCGCCTATAGTCCCAGCTACTTGGGAGGCCGAGGCAGGAGACTCGCTTGAGCCCAGGAATTGGAGGTTGTTGTGAGCTGTGATGCCAGAGCACTCTATCCAGGGTGACAGCTTGAGGCTCTGTCTCAAAAAAAAAAAAAAAAAAAAGTCCTTAAGAGATGGGTGGCCCTGTGGCTCAAGGAGTAGGGCACTGGCCCCATATACCAGAAGTGGCAGGTTCAAACCTGGCCATGGCCAAAAAACTGCAAAAAAAAAAAAGTCCTTAAGAGGAAAGTATCACAAAAGAAGCTCATTAAGAATTCAAAAGCCCATGACTTTGTGAGAGGTTGGTGAGAAGTAATATTGATTTGGAGTCCAGCTGAAAATCTAGTCCAGCCCTCCTCTCAGATCATAAAAGCATCTTTTCTATTATATATCTGATAAAATATAAATATAAATCCTGCCTACAACTTCTTTCCCCAAATAATACATGCTGTTCCCCACATTTGTGTTGTAGATGTATTTTTAACTCTACCGTGAAAACGCACTTCCCAGCAGAAAAATGAAAGAATGGGACCAAAATGACTTAGGGAAAGGTGCCAAAATTAATCTGCCAGCTACTCAGCAATCATTCAAAGGCAAAACATTTTTGAGGCAGCAGTTTATCCTTGGCTGTCACGTCCAAGCCCAGCTGTTTCAGAAGAGCACCCAGCGAAGATGAGCAGGACAGGTGCTATGAGTCCTTACTCACCAAATGCAAACAGAATCGTCACTGAGAAGAGGGAATTGAGCCATTGGACTAGCTTGTCTATCATGGCCTTATTTATCTACTCTTCATTACCTAATTTTTTAACCAGTCAAGTTTAACCTCCCAAGCAAATGGTCTTACACCAATCCATGGGCAGACAGCTCCGCCATGAAATGTTCTTGCCAACTGGAAACGTCAGCCTTGGCTGGAGGGGAGTCACACCTCCCTGATCCCAGGTTGTCCATGTGTTACTAATGGTGGGTCGGTAATGATGCCCTTTATTTTTTATGCTTCCTCTGATTAGAGTGAAACTGTGTTTCTCTAATGCTAACAGCCCCAATGAATGTGAAAAATTCAACTCGCCTGGCTAGGGTATGTTAACAGCCAGGGTGATTTCTGTTCCCACTAAAGACTCGGAATAACTGTGTTGATTACAGCCAAATAGATTTGCAGAAGTCCATCCCTACTTCTGAAATCATATAAATACTTTCTAAGATTATCATAGCTCAACCCTTATTTCACTGAATACAAGCACACTGTTTTAATCGAAATGTTATATTATGCACATCAAAAATTTAAAAAAAAACTAAAAGGAAGTTATAAAAACCAGTGACCATTATGTTAATAGCTGCAATAAGAAGAGATGAGTCGTAACATATACACAATTACACTGCCCCAAATAGGTAGTACCTTGTATTCACAACTATGTGTTACCTTTACTATTTTTGAAACTCTAAATTCTCAGTGAATAGTCTTTCTCTAATGGGTACAGAGTTTTAAATCATAGAAGTGCCTAATAAGAAATAACTTGCCATATCTGAATGTTGACATGTAAAAATGACGGAATCTGTTGTCACTGCCCTTTATAACATGACAGTCTAAAACAGAACGCAGTGACACGTACTGGCCAACATATCTTAGATCCCATAAAAACATATTTATTTTGACAAAAAGAGACAGCACCCACAGAACATATCCCTTGACTACAATAAAAATATCCATGAAAACAGAATTTACGACTCTAAGCTTATGAGTGTGGGTTGCTTACTAAAATGAATGTGTGTGTGTTGGGGGGTCACTTGTACCCATTCCTCAACAGCACGCTCTGTCACCAGGGAAAGTCTCATTGAATGTTGCATCTTCTTAATTCTTGGTGGAAAGAACAAGGTTAAGGCCAAGTATTGGGAAGACTTCTCAGATACCCTCCTCCTTGTTTTCCTTCTGTGTTCCAATGTCAACAAACTTGCCCTTGTTATTAAATAAGACCAAAGGGCATGTCCTCCTTCTCCACCCTTTCTTAGCCTCAACATTCTTCAGTGTAATGAAAAATCCTACAAGCAACTCACAGAATTAAAAAATGAAACATTTGCATCTCGGTAGCTGAGGTGGGAACGGTGCCAGCACAGAGACTGCCTCACCGCACCACTTTCTAGGGTGGAGCAAGCTGGTGATAAAGTTGCAAGCAAAGGGAGGGAGGGGAGAGGAGTGGTGATTTGCACCTTTTCAGACGGTATTTCTTCTCTGTGCCAAATCACATCTCCACGCCATACTTTTTGGATGTGGTCTCAGGTCGGCTGCCTTTCTGAGAAGTGTTGGATTCCAGGAACTCCATAACAATTTGGCATTCCACAATTATGGCTTATTTCAGTTCACATTTTCCAGAATGTGTGAACAGGACAAAAAGATCTCAGATTTTTCCAAAGGCTTCAGGACTTTGTCAATTAAAACACATTATTTGGGATTTGATGGAATGCCAGATAACTGGTTGCTTCAGCACGGAACAAATAAACAACTCCGAAGATTAATTTTGAGGTGGACTTGAGCCAAATCTCTTACTCCCAGACAAGTGGGCTGCAGACGATCAAACACAATTTCTTCCATCAGGCATTATGAAAGAAAAAAATCAGCCTACATGAGGTGTTGGGAGAGAGATTAACAGACCACACCACATTTGTATACATGGATTCTTCCCCACTGCACTACCCTAATCTAGACTATTTCTGGATAAACTGAAGGTAAAGGAAAGCTTAGCAGCAAGAGTGATATGAGAACTTTTTTTCAAATAATAATTATTTATAAATTATTAAGGTGTTGTCTATATGGTCGGAAACTGGTACTTTTTTCAACATGTAGAAAGTTTTGGTTTTTTTCTTTTTTTCCCTTCCCTTATTTTTCTCATCAACGTGGAAAAGGCATTTATGCTTCAGAAATGTCAGACCTTGTTAAAGATTGGCCTACTCACTATCTGTCCAAACAGAAATTTGGTTTTGCAATCTTGCTACTAGTCAAGAACATCTTCGCTTGCGTTTCAAATACTAAGTCTCTTAAAATACCACTAAAAATAATTCTAATCTGAGTTGAGTGAGCAGGAACAAAGAGTTCTCAGGCAGACATCTGTCAAGCCATCCTCAGGACAGTTCAGCTTGGCATGCAGGATTTTCCAGGGCAGCCCTTCCCGCCCCTACTTGAGTCGAAGAACAAGGGTTTTGCTTTTGTTTCAAATACCTGTTCTTTTGCCAATAGTAGGGTCCGCTCCAATATCCCTTAATTTACAAAATCTAATAAAAATGGATCACAAAATATAAGAAAAGACATGACATGGAAAGTACAAGTCCAAATTTTTATCATTAGGTTCAACCAACGTAATAGTAATCCAACAAATTTTTTACAAAATATCTAAGCACTGACTCTCATTTTCTGCCCTGATCTTATCAAATACAGTACCCATCCGTGGACCCTGGACCAACTTGGAGTTGTGGTGGACTACAACATGGCAAAACTCTGTCATATAACCCTCATTCCCACAATCTCCCCTAAGTTGCAGCATGGTAGAATTATTCTCAAAGCAATATTGACAGAACTTACTAGTAGGTATTGTCTGGAACAAAAGAGAATGTGCCCCTGTAGAATGTAAGTAATTTTGAAAGTGTGAATTGTTATCTGAATCTCCAGTGCCTAGAACAATGCACGGTACGTTGTAATAATTCAATAATATTTTTTAAATAAATGAAATAAATTTGAGAAGCATTGGATTTAACAGAGCCAAACTGAGTTTTTTTATTGTATTTTATTTCATTTTATTACTTCGTTTTATTGTTACTGTGATTCTCCTTAGAGTATTTAACATATTGATATGAATTATAAATTTCCAGTGGGGAAACATGATATTGAGTCACAGAATCCTTTTTTTCCAAGGAGCAGCTTGTCAAGATGGGAAGTGCTGATCCAAGAACTCCCTCTCCTGGATTTTCCACCCTGGAATCTTTGTTTCCCTTGACCCCTCTGTCAGAAATACGTCTATTTATAGCCATTGTCCTTTGTCAAAATCCAACATCACCTGTCAAGTTCAAAGAATATACCACTTCATCTTGGCAATTTTGCCTCATTTTCTTAATTTGCTGTGCTTTGCCCTGCCTTAAGGGCAATACTTACTAAGTGTGCTCACCTTTCAGGAGGCTGTGAAGGCTAATTGCACTCATCAGAATACAATATTTAGAACAGTACCTGCCATATAGCAAGCGCTCAGTATATGGTAGTTACCATCAGCTACCATCGCAGTATTTGATTCCTTGGACATCTGATGATAACTACAATGAATTGGAATTGCCATCATCAGACTATATGCTCCTTAAAGGAAAGGCTATTTTATCAATTTTGAGTCTTCTGGAACAACCAGCACAGAACCTTGCAAATAGAAGATGCCCAATTAATATTTGCGGGGTTGAACTGAGCAAGAGAATATTGGAGACACAAAGAAACAAGCACAATTGTTCTAGGCACTAACTCAGAAGTTAGCACACATAACTTCATCACACTTAGGAGCACACATAACTTCATCGCACTTAGGAGCATAAAATAAACCAATTTTGGCTTCCAAATGAGAAAAAAATTCTGCAATCTTTTAGGATCTAAGAAACGGTATGCATAATTCGGTCATTTTAAAACTTCCCAGAAAACTTCTTACTATGAGCAATATTTTCTGGGAAATTTTTCATTACAGAACATCTTGGGTTTCTTAGCAAGTGGCGTATGGTTTTTTAAATTCTAAATCCAATAACTGGGAATCTGAATTTGAAAGAAAGAATTCTCAAGAATGGTGTATCATTGCCTTTCTAGCTGGGTGGCGTTTGTCCCACTAGCTAGGAGCTCCCCTTCTTCTGCTGCATGCTTATCCTTGAGACTCAACCCTCTTCGTCTACACATTTTGGAGTCCAATGTAAAGTCAAACTATGATTCAACTGGAAATAGACTGAGCCCTGCAAAGGCTATGTTTGGCAATTTATTACTCCTAATTTCTAAAACTGAGGCCAAAACAACTGTTGATCTTTTTTATTTTTTTTTAAACTGGGAGAAGAAGAAAGGAGTTAGAAAGAATATTTGAATTAGCAGAGGAATTATGAACTTACTTTTGATGATACCAAAGACTAAAGAGTTGCTCATTCCTTTGAAGAATTTTCAATATTTTAGGCTGGTGAGAATCCTACCACATCCACCCCTTTTACCAAATGACAACTTCTCACCACTGGGCGCATCTGAGGGCCTAGTTAGTAAAAGTCTTCTGAGACCATGAGTCCCGTGCTTTCTGGACCTCGATATGCATGTATATCACCCAGGGGTCCTGGGAAAATGCAGTTTCTGATGCTGAAGTCCTGGGGTGGGCTCTGCGATGCTGCATTTCTATCAAGCTCCCAGACAGGTTCCCGGTCCAGAACCACGCTTTGAGCTTTGACTAGCAAGGAGCTGTTCCCGTAGACACTTACGAATAGAAAACAAGCATTTCCATTACACCTTTGAAGACCAGAGATGAAGGAGAATCAACGGCACCCTAAAGGATCTGAGTCTGAGATGAAAAAGAATGCTTTCCATAGAGTATTGCTAAATGTTGGAGTCAGTTACAGAGGAAGCCTGCAGATAACTAAGCACAAGATGGGGATCCAAGTGTTTGGGCTGTTGTGGTGATTGGTCCAAACAATATTTCAGGGGTCCAGATTTATCTACTTAGTCCTTCTCCATTGTTCCAGTGACCCCCAATTATAGCCTACCCTCCCTATGAGTGAGGGCTGTGTAGCTATGGAAGCAGTGACATGTCTATATTTAATTCAATTAAAAATAAAGTTTCAGAAAATGGCCCACATTTGCATCCCTAATTTCCATAAAACTTTCCCATTTTAGGACACAGTATTGAGTATGAGGACAAAAATGCTTGCCAACCCAGTCCCGTTTTAGTGACAGCAGATTCTGGATACTTATGTCTCCTATCGCTGTACAATATGGCCTAATAAAGTCAAGCCAAAGAGACTAGATTTCATTTCAGAGCAAAGGGTTCGGTCATAAACTTTTGCTTTCTGGCCGAACAGAGCCATTCCAGCCGAGAGAATAAATTCTGCTAGTTTTAGGTATCAGAGTGATTGGGAAGCCAAATGGGTTATTTGTGAGCCAGGTATCAAAGCAGAGGCATCCGCTTTATTGTGTATTCATTGTTATCTGGACAATCTCTTGCCAGTGAGAGAATATTTTCACAGGAAGTTAAAAGTGACTTCAGAAATTCCCCTCTGTGGTTTCCTAGAGTGGATTTTAGGCTTCATCAAAAAGACATTTGGTTCAGAGATTGCACAAGTGGGCAGCCTATAAATTGTGGAGGTATTTAGCTGGGCTTAGCAGTTTCCTTTTAAGGAGACAAACATGATCCAGAGGGCTCACAGAGTACACAGACAAAGGAGGACAGAACCCAAATGCATGGAGCCTTTGAGTTCAAATCTCAGCCTCACTGTGTGCCCCTGAACCAAGGTGCATAACATCTCCAAGATTCTTTCATCTGCAAAATGAGAGCAACAATAATACCTACCTCCTGGGAAGGCACCTGAAACGAAGTGATGCAGGTACAGTGCCGGTCCAATTGCTGACATTTACGGAGCAACCTCTATGTGTCAGGTGCTCATGTGGTTTAATCACACTAAAGACGGCATTTACAGAGTGTGTACCTTACAGATGTTCTGTAAGTATCAGCTGCCATGACAACTAACAATGATATAGATGATGACGGTGGTGATGATGAAAATATCTCTACTGTTCAGACAGAGGAACTAAGCCAATTAGATGGTGGCCCTGTGATGCCTGGCTTTCTGCTGCTTAGCTGCTGCTAGAAAAGGGTAGACTATCACTGATATCAATTGGTCCTCTGGGTTGAGAAGAAAAACTAAGCAGCATGAGTTTTTCTCCAAAATACAGCAATGTTCTTAATGTAAATGTACCATTGATCTAGCAATCCCACTACTGGATATTTACCTAAAGGAAAAGAAGTCATTCTATCAAAAAGACACCTGCACTTGAATGCTTATTGCAGTACAATTCACAGTTGCAAAGATGTAGAATCAACACAAGTGCCCATCAATTCATGAGCAGATTAATAAAATGTGCTTTATGTATACCGTGGAGTACTACTCAACCATAAAAAGGTACATTAATATGTTTTGCAACAATCTGGAGGAAACTGGAGACCATTTTCCTTGGTGAAATATCTCAAAATTGGAAAAATAGGCTGGCATTCTTCCTGTTTTTCTTTGGAATGCCACACCATTCTCTCACCCCTTTCCTCCCTCTTCACCACCCTCTTCTTCCCTTCTCTCACTCTCTGCTCCCTTCCCTCTCTTTCTCATCTCTCCCCCCACTCTTTTCCCTCTCTCTAATATAAAATAAACTTATACCCTATTTTTATTTTTGAGACAGAGCCTCACTCTGTTGCCCCAGGCTAGCATGCCATGGCATTGGCCTAGATCACAGAAACCTCAAACTCTTGGGGTCAAGCAATCCACTTGCCTGAGCCTCCCAGGTTACTGGGACTATAGGTGCCTGCCACAATGCCCAGCTAGTTTTGCTGATTTTGTTTTATTTTGTTTTTAGTAGAGATGGGGTCTTATTCTTCCTTAGAAGGGTCTCAAACTCCTGGGTTCCAGCCATCCACCCACCTCAGCCTCCCAGAGTGCTAGGATTACAGGTGTGAGCCACTGCACCCAGCTATACTTTTATATCCTAAAAAAAAAGAAAAAAACAGACACTACATGTACTCATGCAGTCACTATTAAATTGGATCTAACCAATGAGCACACATGTGCACAGAGGGAAATAAAATTCAGTGGAAATCAAGGAGGGAGTGGGGGAGGAAAGGGGGATAAATCAACCTAATGAATACTATGAACAACTTTTGAGTGATAGGCACACCTATAGTCAGGGTTAAATCACTACAAAATCAATCCATAAAACATAAAACATTTGTTAATATTTTGCAATAAAGTATAAAAAAAAGAGAGACATACTTTCTGGAGGGTCTCCCTATCACCACTTTTCAAATGGCCATCAAATTAAGCACAAATAGATAGGCTAGTAAGGGAGAAGTTAAGTATTTGCAGGATATGCTGGTCTCCAAAAATAAGAGAAGGGCTGTGGGTGGGGAACACCACTAAGCTGATATAGTATGAACAAGCCTGGGAGTTCTGAGCCAGCAAGACCCGGATAGCCAGAATGAATTAGCTCTTCTTGGTTTCTTAGCTTGACACTTGCCCACATCCCATACTTTGTACCCTTTGTACTTTATTCTTATCTTCCATCCTCCTTCCGACCATATGGTTTTGCTCCTGCCTTCCAGGCCCACCCCTCAGACCAATTCTGATCAGGCAGATCCTTGGTCCACAGAATGGACAAGCTAATAAACTGGTCCTCCCTCAAAATTGTATTTTTAAAAATACTTGCTCAGCTGGCATTTGGAGGAAATGCTGGGCAGTAGGTTGCGTGGTAAGAGAGATGAATGATCCCTGGTCAGAGTTCTCAGCCTCTATTTCCCCCTATAATTCAATTTTGGCCCTAATTTCATACATTTCCCACAGCAAAAGAAAAGCTTGGGAGTTAAGCAGACCCACGCTTTCTAGAAAGCAAGTTAGAAAATACCTGGTATTACTTGGGAGACATCCTTGTCACTCCAAATAGATTACAAAAGAATTCCTTCTAACCCTAAACTTTAAGCCTCTTGAGAAGAGTTTTGGGGGGCACATTTTTCTGCCTCTTGTGGCATTTCTGGGGAGGTTTGAGTACTCGTTATAGTTCAGCAGCCAGAAAATAGCCAGGTGGGGCCTTACCCTGCAGGTGGAGTAAGACAGGGTAGAGAGGACTTGTGGTGATCCTGCCCCCATGCTCACTCATTCCACAAACAAGTTCAAGTCAATAACACATTTCAATCCACCAGGCACAGCTGGGAGGTTGCTACTTTCTCCTCGTTCTCTGCAGATAATTCATTCCAGCACACAGCTGTTCTCCCACTTACTGCCACCATAGGGCTCTCCCTGGGCAAAGCTGCACTTGCTGGGCTTTTTATTTACATATGGGAAGTAACAGTCAGCAAATCTTTACTCATTGCAGAGGCCTAAGAAAAGCCAGACAGATGCACCTAATTCATACCTATCCACGCAGATAAAACCATCTAGGTGGGACAGGGGTGAGGGGAATGCCAGAAAGGCTGAGCGAGTTGGAGAAACCAGTGTCATTTAGTCTGATGAACAATGCCGCTGCTCTAGAAAGTGTATTCAGTTGGAAAATCCTGCTGACTCTGTATCTCACTACAAAGAGCTCCCGAGACCTCCGCTAACATCAGTCATTTGCGAAAAGTGTTAGCAACACAAAATTGTAAGCACCATAGGTAGCGATGCCTCTGTGTTACCCTGGAGGATAATTTCATATCAGGCACATGCTTCTGTCTTCTCCTATCAGTGACCCAGTCCTAACCAGACTCAAGTTTTATCACAAATAGAAATCCAAATCGTCCCAACCACCTGCTCCTAAGAAGAAAGGAAGAGAGAATTTATAGGCCAAGGGTTAGGTGCTTTCGTACATTTGTAGTCTTTCCAACAATCCTTCAAGTTTTTACATTTGTTACAGCAGATGAATATGAAGCTCAGAGAGGTGGATTATCCTGCCCAAGGTCCTACAGGAAATCATGTCCTAAATCAGTCTCACAATTCTTACCTCCCTGCTCCCTCACCCTGAAACTTCCCTCCCACTTTATGACGACTGTGGAAGCAAAATTGGACAATACAGTGGTGCATGCGTGCATCCAGATAGGGAAACACCAACTGACATCTTTGGGTGGTCAAATTTAATACCAATTAGATTGAGATACTTAATCCTAATTCTGAAAGGGACACCAAATATTCCTCTTTCACTAGTTCTTTCCTTACTAGTCAATTCAAAGAAAAAGAAAAAAAATACTTAACCACCGAAGGAAATGTCCTTCTCATTGCTAAATTTTAGCTAAAACAAGAAAGCAATAGAAATTCTTTAAAGAATGTTACCTATTTTGTCATAGTCTTGAAACAGGAGAAACTGATTGAATCTATTACTCTAAAAAGCAATGGCGTAAATATGGAGGCTAGGAATGAACATAGACTTCTAAAAGCAGGCTGACAACAAAGAGCTGTTGCACACCAAGATCAGTGAGTACAGAGATACATGTCACTTCTCCACAGGCAGAGATACCCTATCTGCTGATAGGGCATGGGAGAGAGAAAGTGACACCTCTCACTCATATCCATCAACTCAGTTCCATCCACTTCCTATCCCCTAGGGCACACAGAGTACAGCCATCAAGACAGGACACTTGGATTTCTGTGAACTTGAAACCCTAATCAGTAGGACTGCATCACTCTTGTTACCATGAAATACATGTGGCAGTTAATGATAAAAACTACAAAAATTATACCCAGGTGAAAGGTTTTATTGCATGCTATTTTTCAAGATGGCAGATGGCTCCCTAAATTGATCTCAGCCCCATTTTATGGGTGCCCCAAAGTTTCTCTAAATCAGCCAAATGAGTGTGAAGTTGAAAGAACCACCTCACATTGTTCTATGCGGCGATGAGCAGGATGCCGCGTGTGCCGGATTACATTATTCCCAGGCTCTGATGAAAAAGGTGAACTACCTCAAACTTGCCCCAAAGAGAATGATTACTGAATATGCTAGAAGGACATAACTCTGAGGACACTGCCTTTGCGGCGAAGTTCTCCCTGGTCCTGTAAAGGACAAACAAAACACTACTGATAAAGTATGATCTGGGTTTCTGATTGTGGCTCAGACGAAGTAAGCACAGGCCACCCTGTGTCTCCCAGTGAATGCAATTATAAGACCTGGACAGAATACACAGAGCAGCTATTTGAATACTCTGAGAAGTAAACAGTAGCAGACAGATTAAGGAAGAAGACTCGAATTAGAAGTACCACCAAATGAGCAGTGAGTTTACTTTTGTTTTCTTCTGGCCTGACCTCTAGCATCCCAAAACCTAGAAATGATTACCAGGATGTGGATAGAGAATGCTCCATGAGAAGCTGTCATTCTGGCTCAAGGAGGAGGAAAGGGAAATCCTGATACTCAGAGAGAATGAGGGAAATCACTGTTTTGCTTTTGTCTTTCTTTTCACCTTTTCTCTTGTGCCCCACCCCCAAGCCATCCAGTGATGGCAGCAGCAGTGGTGGCAATATAAACCAGACCCAGATTAGAGGAGGCAGGAGAATCTTCCTCTCTGGCCTGAGGACCTGGTTTCTCAAGACAGTGAGGATGACACCCCATCATTTTTTGTCTCTGTCAGCCCCAGACAGAAATACAGTCACAATGTACAAAAAGCAAGGCAACTAAAGCCCCAGCAACTTTCTGGTCACAGAAACAAAAACAAAGACCCCAAGGAAGCTGAAAGTACTGTACAGATCACAGAGAAAGAGGACTTGAGTATCAGCCCCTTATGATGACTAATGAATGCCTGGGATCCCCCTGACCTGTGCATGCATGAAACTGACCCTACATAGCATATATAGACTTTGTGAACTACAAAATAGACTACAACCATCTGAGGCTGACCTAGGGCAGATCCAAAGAGCACCACCCATGGTCTGAAAACTCAACTAACATATCAATCACAGCCCAGCAGCCCATAGAAGCCTCGTGAAAAGATATAGCTTAAAATCAAAGCAGATCAATTACATGCTAAAATAAAATTATCAACATTCTTAAAGGTTTAAACAAGACTCAAGAGTTTCATAATAAAAAATTAAAATATCTAAGATACAATAAAAAATTATTTGCCATAAGAATAACCAGGAAAATTTCAACTTGCAAGGAAAAAAGCAATCAGCAGATGACAATCCTTAGATGATACAGATGTCCGAATAATCTGGCAAGGACTTTAAAGCAATATTATAAAATTTTTCTGATAATCAAGAAAGGATATTTCTGTAAAAAAAAAATTAAAAGACAGAAAGCATTATTTTAAAAATCAAAACATAAAGAAGAATCAAATGGAAATTATAGAATTGAAAAATATAATAAGACACTCAACAGCAGAATGTAGAAAATAAAGAAAAGAGGCAATGAAATTAAAGCTAAGTCAATGTAAATTGTGCAATTTGAACAACAAAGAGGAAAACTATTTTTTTATATTTGCACAAAGCCTCTTAGGGTCTTGTGGTCTAGAAGAAAAAGATTCAGCATTTTTTTGTATAGGATTCCCACAGGAAAGCAAAAAGAGTATGGTACAAATATAATAAATAAAAACTTAACAAATTCCCCTGAGACAAACCTAGAGTTTGAAGACTTTCAGTGAACCCCAACAGGAAAACCTAAAAGACTAACACCCAAACAACACTGTAACCAAACAACATAATACTAAAGACAAATAGAAAATCTTGAAAACCACAAGAGGAAACGTGACTCATGATGTGTGGGTTAATAACAACCCACATGTTGATGGATTTCTCATCAGAAACAATGGTGTCAAGAAGAAAGAGAAACAACATGTTTAAAGTCCAGAAAGAAAAGATCTGTCAATCCAAAATTCTGTATAAGCCAGTAATATTCTTTGGGAATGAAAGTGAAATAAAGACATTCTCAGATGAACGAAAACAGTACTTGTTGTCAGAAGACTGCTTTAAAAAAATTGTGAAGGGAAGTTGTACATATGGAACAGAAATGATACCAAACAGCAAGTTGGAACACCGGGAATGAAGAGAAAACAACAAAAAATAATAAATACTGAAATAACTTAAAAGACTACTACGTCTCTTGAGTTCTTTCAACACATTTAGATGGATAAAAGCCAAACTTATAACACTGTTTATGGAGTTTAAAATGTAAATGATATCTACCACAACTATGGCATAAAAGGCAGAGGGTAAAGAGACCTATAAGTTATAAGGTTTCTACCTTTTACTTGAAGATGTAAATCATTGAATCTAAGTAGACTTGAAAAGTTAAGTACATCCCAAAATTATATTAAAAAATACAAAGACATATAATAAAAACACTGTAAATAAAAAACTATACAAAAAAAATTAAAAACACTATAAACAAAATGAAATTCTAAAAATGTCAAAATAACCCCAAAGAGGAAATGAAAATAGAGAACAAAAACAGAGGAAATAAACAGAAAGCAAATAAAATATTAGGCTTACATTTAGACATATCAATTATAACATTATAGATAAATAGTTTTATGACATATCCAATATTTTCACTCCTCTGCACCACACTGGAAGGAGAAGAATTGCCTTGGGCCACACATTAAATATACAAACACTAATGAAAGCTGATGATCAAAAATTTAAAAAAAACGGTCCATGTCTATAATTTTCCTGATATTTGCCACCACAGATAAGCAAAAAAGTCCTCACATAATCCACATGAGGCCCATGAGCTGCAGGTTGAACACCTCTGGGGCCAAGTAAGAAAAAGAAATTCATGGAATGATTTTTCTTTTTTTTTTATTAAATGACCCAACTATAAACAGTCTACAAGAAAATCACTTAAAACTTAAAGTTAGTTCAAACAAAAAGGAATGGGAAAAGACATAGTTTTCCAAGAACGGAGTAATCCAAAGGATAACTTAAATGATTATATTAAATCAGATAAAGTATATTTCAGAACAAAGAAAATCACCAAGGATATAGAAACAATCTATAATGATAAAAGGGTGAACCCACTGATAAAACACAATGATCCAAATGTATGTGCACTTAACAGAGCTTCAAAATACACAAAGCAAAACTTCACAGAACTAAAACAGACAAATCCACAATTGTTCACAGGAGACTTCAGTATTCCTCTCACGGTAAGGTGTAGACCTAGTAAACAAAGTCAGCGAGAGGACAGAAGAATTGAATAACGTCATTAACCAGCTGGCTCTAATTGACATTTATAGAACTTTCTACCCAACAACAGCAGCAAATACATTCTTTTGAAGCTCACCTGGAGCATTCACCAAGACAAATCACATTCTGGGCCATAACACGCACCTTAACAATTTTAAAAGAACTGAAATCATGCCAAGTATGTTCGCAACTGTAGCGGAATCAGACTACAAATCAATAATAGAAAGATAAGAGGGATATCTCCAAATACTTGGAAATTAAGCAACACACATCTAAATAATTCATACATCAAGTAAGTCTTAAGTGAAATTAGAAAATATTTTTAACCAAACAAAAATGAAAATACCACAAATCAAAATTTGTGGAATTCAGCTAAAGGACTTCTTAAAAGGAAATACATAGCATGAAATGCTTACATTTAAAAAGAAAGGTCTAGCAGCACCTGTGGCTCAAAGGAGTAGGGCGCCAGCCCCATATGCCAGAGGTGGTGGGTTCAAACCCAGCCCTGGCCAAAAACTGCAAAAAAAAAAAAAAGAAAAAGAAAGAAAGGTCTCAAATCCATACTCTAAGCCTCATCTGAAGAAGAAACTAGAAAAGAGGTGCAAAAATATACCAAAAGCAAGCAGAAGAAAATTTAAAAATAAACAAAATAATAAAGCTAAAGCTCATTCTTTAAAAAGATTAGCAATATTTATATCTAGTAAGAGTGACAGACAAAAAAAGAGAGAAGACTAGGAATGACAAGCACATCACTGCTGACTCTGTTCACATTAACAACTCTACCTACATAAATTGAACAACTCAGATAAATTAGACTAGTTCTTTAAAAACCTTGAACTGTCACAAATCACCCAAGATTAAATAGGTAACCTAAATAGTCCTATAGCCATTGAAGAAATTGGATTTGTGTTTTAAAATCTTCAGGAAAAGAAATCTAGGCACAAATAGTTTCACTAGTGAATTCTACTAAATATTTAAAGAAAAAAATATCAACAATTTACACAATCTCGCCCAGAAAACAGAGGGAAAGGAAAGACTTCCCAACTTATTTTCTAAAGCTGATATTACAGGACACTATAATCAAAGACAGTATAAGAAATCCACAGACCACTACCTCCCAATGAACACAAATATACCTGGAAAAGCTCTTCATAAGAATATTAGCAAATCAAATCTACCAACAGATCAGAAAAAAAATAATCATACTAAACTAGCTAGGGTTTACCCCCAGGAATGTATGGCGGCTGGTTCAATATTCTAAAATCAATCAATATAATCTTCCATATTAACAGTCTAAAGAAGAAAAACAATATAATCATATTAACAGATACAAGAGAAGCATTTGGCAAAATTCAACATCCACACATGTTTTTTTAAAAAAAAAAAAAATCTAGCAATTGTCCCTCCATATGAACACCAAATACAACTATTCACGACTGTACACACAAATCAGCACCTTCAGAGGAACCAAAATTCACAGCTGCCCTGGCACAAGGGAGCCCAGCACAGGGCAAATTCAGCTGGTGCACATGGAGGGAGCATTCAGAGCAGCCCAGCCAGAGGGAATTCCTCCACCCAAAGCCAAGTCCTGCTAGCCTCACCACCAGCTAGCAAAGAGCAGCCTGAGGCCCAGAGAATAAATTAGTAAGTCCACAACATTGCAGTCCTTGAACAGTTTCTGTAGCTGTGCTGGCTAAAAGCCAGTGAACTTGGGGTGCACATGACCCAGTGAGACACCAGCAGAGGCGGCCAGGCTAGTGCCTGTGTCATCCCTCTACCAACAGCAGGCAGTGTGGCCCAGGGAGAGTCTTCAGTGAAGGAAAGGAAAGAGGTCAGAGGATTTTGTTTTGCAACTTGAGTACCAGCTCAGCTGCAGTAAAATAAAGTGCCAAGGAGTCTCCTGAAGCCCCTAAGTCCAGGCCTTAGTTCCTGGAAGGCATTTCTGGACCCATCCTAGGCAACAAGGAAACATAATGCCCTGAAGGAAAGGACCCAGTCCTGGCAGGATTCAACAGCTGCTGACTAAAAAACCCCTGGGCTTTGAATACACATCAGAAGTAGCCAGGTAACAGACACCACAGGTTCTGCTGAACACTGGGGTGGCCTCAGGTGGGATGTGGAGCTGGTAGCCATGTTATTCCTTCTCCTACTCCAGCAGCCCAGGACAGCACAGAGAGTGAGGAAAGACAATGAGAGACTTTGCCTGGTCATTCAGGAAATTCTGCCATGTCTTCCCCAAATTCACCGAGGCAGTACCACCAGGAGTCTGCGAGAATCACAGCACATGGCTACAGTGACCAAAGACTTAGATCACAACACTCAATTCCCTTTGAGTATATGGAACGGCTTCTCAAGAAGGACAGGTTCAGACAAGCCCAGACTGCAAAGATTAAAATAAATGCCTACATCTTGAATGCCTTGACATCGATGAGCCTTCACAAGCATCAAAAACATCCAGGAAAATATGAACTCACCAAATGAACTAAATAAGATACCAGGGCAGGAATCAATTTTGGAGAGATGGAGATATGTGACCTCTTTGACAAAAGCATTCAAAATAGCTATCTTAAAGAAGCTCTATGAATTTTAAGACAACACAGAGAAGGAATTCAGAAGCCTATCAAAGAAAAAAAAATTTTTTTGAGACATACTCTCACTCTGTCTTCCTTGGTAGAGTGCTGTGGCAGCATCATAGCTCACAGCAACCTCAAATTCTTGGAGTCAAGTGATCCTCTTGCCCCAGCCTCCCTAGTAAGGGGACTATAGGTACCCACCATAATATCCAAGTGTTTGGGTGTTCTTTGGTTTCTTTTTTATTTTTGGTACAGAAGAGTTCTTACTCTTGCTCAGACTGGTTTTGAACTCCTGAGCTCAAGCAATCCATCTGCCTCAGCCTCCCAGAGGGCTACAACTATAGGTGTGAGCAACCACACCTAGCCTATCAAAGAAATTTTTATTTATTTTTTCTTATTTTAAATTGATATGAGGGTACAAAGGTTTAGGTTACATTGTGTTAACTTCCAAGGTGAAGTTCAAGTTGTAGTTGAGACCTTCACTCAGGGGTCATGCTGAACACCCTCGCATTGTGTACATTGGTGAGATCCTGCCAATTGCCCTCTAGCTAGACACCAGACTATATTTGTGTTTTATTGTTCTTATGGGCATGCAATTGTTTATATACTGGTTTCATTTAGTATTGAGTACATCAGACATTTTTTTTCCATTCTTGAGGTACATTACTAAGAAGAATGTATTTCAACTCCATCCAGTTAATATGCAGCCATAAGAAAAGTTGAAGACTTTGCACCTCTATCAGAGAAATTTAGCAAAGAGATTGAAATTTAAAAAAAAGTCAAATAGTTCTGGAACTTAAGAAGTCAATTAACAAACTAAAGAATTCATCAGAGTCTCTCAGCAGCAGAAATGACCAAGGAAAAGAAGGAATTAGCCAGCTTGAAGACATGTGGTTTGATAATACACAGTCGGAAAAGGAAAAAGCGGGGAAGAGATGAAAGAAGAATTAATCATAACTACAAGATCTAGAAATCAGCCTCATAATGGCAAATCTAAGAGTTATTGGCCTCAAAGAGGAAGTAGAAAGACAGATTGGGGTAGAAAGTTTATCCAAAGAAATAATAACAGAGGGGGAAGGAGCAAGATGGCAGCCGAGTAACAGCTTCCTTGCAACTGGGCATGGTGAGACTGGGGAGAGAAGAGTTCAGGCATCTCTGGCTGTGGCGGGATCTGCCCAGAAACATCCCTTTGGGGACACAGGGAGACAACATGAAACTTATGGACCCCCTGAGGAAGGCAAAAGCAGTGGAGATCTGAAAAGTGGTTGCGTGTGTTCATTCAGTCCAATCTTGCCAGCAGCTGTAGGTACTACAGCAGTGAGATTACAAACTGAAAAGGCCTTAACTATGAGCTGCTTGGTTTTTTTTCTTTCTTTTTTTTTTTTTTGACTTGGCACTCAGTTGAACTACCTTGGGAGAACTTGGACAAGAGTGCAGAGGTCTTTGAGTGTTGTCTAGGGCCCCAGACTGAGCCACCGAGCCAGATGGAGCTACTTATGTTTGGTTGTGGGCTATGTGAAGCCATTATGGGAGCTGCCCTGGCAAGCTCCACCCTCAGGGTCCCAGAACAAGCATCAGGGAGGAGCGAGTAATCTACTTACTGAGCAACCTAAAGGTGGGGACTGAGATGCCTTGCAGCCTTAGCCCTCAGGGGCATAGGGTGAGACCTGTTTTGGCACACTGGGTAAGTGGATAGCCATTTAAGAAGTGATCCCAGGGACAAGCGGTTTCCTGGGAAAGATTCTGCTTAGCCCAAGTTAGCAATTTAAAGTGCCCTCTAAGAAGGCTAAAGAGGATTTAGGCTCTCCACACTGTGGGATTTGAAAAATCATTAGAGACCTCCAGTCTCCATTTTGTACAGCCGTAACAACATTGTCATTAACATATTACACCCCAGAAGATCACCTCTTGCCCAGACAATATTCAGCAAGATATATATATACTGCTTTGTTTTTGGTTTGTTTTTTTTATTGTTGTTGTTTGTTTGTTTTTGTTATTGTTGTTTTGTTTTTAATTTCAACATCTTCTTTAAAGATTTTTCTTTTCTTTTTTCTTGCTCTTATTTTTTCATTTTTCTAGTTTAAATATAATTTTCCATTGTTGCCTTTTTCAACAATCAGAACATCATTTTTGCTAGTGTTTCTACCCATAATAATTGGTTTTTTCCCCAATTTTACCCGAAAAGTTTTCGTTTTGCTTGTTTTGGTTTGTTTTATTGCATTTTTGTCTTTCCTCTCTACTTGGTGGAGGTGGGGTACTGTGTCCAAACAGGCTGGCAAAGAGCTGCTGACCTGGCCACCCAACCCAGCACCCCCAGAGGTTGGGGGCTCTTAAGGTTGGGTGAAAGTACCCTACTGTACACCTATATTGCTACTGTCCACCTCTTTCTGTGCCTCTCTTCTTTTTGTCAATAGTTGCTTCCACCCACTACATTTCCTTTCTCCTGTTTCTTTTCTTTTCTTTGGCTTTTTTCTTTCTTTCTTTCTTTTTTCCCATCTTGCTCTTCAATCTTCTCATCCTTCTGGTCCTGTAACAAAAGGACTCATCAAAACCCTAGTCCAGAGGCACAGCAACTTAAAGAGCAGGAGGAAGTGAAAGGAAAATTTGGGTAAGGATTCAGATAAAAGAAATCACTCATGAGGAAGAATCAGCAGAAAACTCCTGGCATCATGAAAAACCAGTCCAGAGCAACCCCCCAAGGGACTGTGAGGTAGCTACTACAGAGGATTCCACCTATAAGGAAATGTTAGAAATGACAGAAAGGGAATTTAGAATACAGATGATGAAAATAATCAAGGAAATGAAGGAAAAGATGAAGAAAACCGCTGATAAAATGGAAAAGGAAATCCAAAACCAGAATCAATTAAGAGAAGAATATAAAAAGGATATGGCAGAGATGAGGGAAATGAAGCAGTCAATTAGGGAACTTAAAGATGCAGTAGAAAGTATCAACAACAGATTAGACCATGCAGAAGAAAGAATCTCT
>CAUYON010078354.1:0-25763 GCA_963573935.1 Arctocebus calabarensis
TAGTCCCAGCTACTAGGGAGGCTGAGGCAAGAGAATTGCTTAAGCCCAAGAGCTGGAGGTTGCTGTGAGCAGTGTGACGCCACGGCACTCTACCCAGGGCGATAAAGTGAGACTCTGTCTCTACAAAAAAAAAAAAAAAATAGGCGAAGGATTTTGAATATATTCTCAGTTTCGGCCTCAGTGGAAAACCTCTGATCCCTCCCTGCTCTGAGGTGTTAACATCAACAGTAGCTGCTTGACCTCTCAGGTGACTTGGATTGTGCTTGTCTCTAGCGTTAAACTGCCCTACCTGACAATTCCACTGGTATTTGCTCCATGTTCATCTTTAGCACACAGTTATTGACTCCTTTAAATGCATTTAGACTTTACATTTCCAGTCACTGTGCTTCTGGCTCCTTCCTTCTTCTTCACAGGATGAGATCCTGGAAGTTCATGTTATTCACTTACCTAAACTCTGCCCTGTTGTATGACAACCTTACTCATCAATTAGATTTAATCATCTATTTCTCGACCAGCCAGCTGAAAGGGACACCTCTTTGCTTGACAGGGGCACCCGAGGGAGAAAACAACAGGGAGTTTACCATTAGACTATTTGGGAGGCTGAGATAGGTGGATTGCTTGGGCTCAAGAGTTCCAGACCAGCCTTAGCAAGATTGAACCCAGTCTCTAAAAAAATAGCTGGTAGTTGTGGCAGGTGCCTGTAGTTCCAGCTACTTGGGAGGCTGAGGCAGGAGGATCACGTGAGCCCAAGAGTTTGAGGTTGCTGTGACCTAGCAAGCCACGGTATTCTACCGAGGGTGACAATGTAAGACTATCTAAAACAAAACCAAAACAAACAAGTTTTGAGACACTGGTATGGAATAAGGCTATTCTTAACCATGATCACAAATTAACGATGTCTATTTTATCTTCCCCACAGCTCCAGAAACCTGTTCCTCCCAGTGATTATGCTCGTTAACTCAAGCTCCAGGAACGTTCTCAATGCTGGGAATCTGGAATGAAGTTAGAGCCAGGCTCCCTGAGCTCCTGTTGCTGAGTTCCTATTCCTTCTGCACTTTTCTTTTGGGCTAGACTACACATTTTCCTCTCCTTAAGCATGATCAGATGATTAAGTATACCCGAAGGGCTGAGGAGGTATATTAGAATCTGATATTCAAGCCTCAACATAGGGATAGTGAGGACGCAATCCCTAAACTCTACTGTGGGGCAGAACTTTAGGGGGTGGCTTCCCTAAAGCCTCTGGCATAAGACTGCTGGAAAAGAGCTTTCATGGGCCGCTGTCCACTGACTGTACTGTAGGGGTAGGATCAACATGTAGAGATCATAAACTTAAGTGCCTGTCAGAAGGATAGTTAAGTCACTGACAGTGGTGGAGAGGCCTTGTGGTCTAGATTTTCTATCTAGAAATACAGGGTTAGCAATGTGAGTACGTGTGCGTGGGTGTAGGGGAGGATAGATTTGAAGGCTTAAAATTAGCTCTCTCATTCCAAGAAGAAGGGCTGAAAGCTGCATTTATATAGCAGATTTCATTAGATGGAGAAAGTGAACTCTGAGGGTTGCGAAGGAAGATGGTGGAGGTCTGATGGGAAATGTGGTGAATTGAAAAACTTAGGCCCTCTCCAAGGAGGCAGCTTCTATGCAGCTCCAGCCGATGCTTGCCAGTTGGCAGTGAAGATAGTTGCCAGAAGATGGAAATCCAAACTTTTTTTTTTTATGGGAAATATCCTATTTTTAAAACACTATGTAGGCCAAACCAAACACGTTTGTGGGCTGAATTCAGTCTGTGGCCTAACATTTTGAGACCTTTGATTTATAGTCCTCACAAAACATGACGTTTCTGTTACAATTTGTAATCTAGAGGCTTGTTATTTCCAGACTCTGTTCATTTTCTGCACCTTCCTCTTTCACGTTTTTATTGTTTATACACGTCTGACGCTCTCCCAAGATTATACATTCCCGTAATAGCACAACTTGTGTCATGTTTTTGTGTCTTCTCTGTGGTTTACTACAGTCCCTTAAATAGTGTAACATTTGGTAAGTGCTGGTTAAAAGACTATTTGTTACATAATTCCTTTTCAAAGATGATTTAAGGAAACGTGAAGCTCTATTTGGGGTGTATTCACTGAAACACAATTTGCCAAAAGCCATATATCTGAAAGCCATTTAGGGACCTCCACTTTCAGTAATAGTTGATTGTAATTCAGTCCAACTTTATTGTAAAATAAACTGTAATATCTTCAAAATATAGGAAACATTATTAAACAGCATCAAAGACCTAACAAGACAGAGAAGAATTGCTTAAAAGAACAGGGCAGGCCTAAAAGCATAAATTGGTGAACTGGTAAGTGTTTTATCCCAGGGCATTTGCCACTTGTAGGAGGCCCTGAAGTGAAGTAGGACTAGAGAGCCGCAGACCTACTCACCTGCCCCGTGGCTAAACTCCCCGTTCTTCCCATGTCCTCCTCACCCCACACACAACATTAGGTCTTTGGCCTCTTGGGAGAAACAGGTGAGTAGTGCTTTGGGCTTTAGAGTGACAAGGTGAGAAGCTCAGAAACTGCATGTGACATACGCCTTCCCCTGTGGCAGGATGGTGGCTTGGCTTTCTCTGTGCAGTTTCTTCCCCTGTAACTCACTCAGATATGGCTAGTCCTAAGTGAAATGACTCTTGACTGTATGGTTAATGGAGCTGTTGAAAGCCATTTACACTCATAGGAACATTAGCCTGAGGCAGTACTGCTCTTATTTTTGGGTCTGACCTTTCCAAGGTCCCTCTTTGACTCACCCCAAGCCATTCTCCTCCTAACAGCGAAGGGTCCACTGGGCCAAGTTCCAGTGCTGTGCTGCTCCTCACCCCAAGCATGCTCAGGGTACTGGACAATGGACTTTCCTACCAAATAATGCTGAGATCCATTTCTCAGGGCTCCCCAGGCTTCTTCCTTAGGCCTGTCCTCCAAAGGGAGTAACTTACCATTGGGGTATGCATGTGAGGATGCAGAGGGGGGCTAAGGGGCAGGTTGTGTGCATATGTATGAAGTGGGGGGAGAGAGATGTGGACACAGTTGGACCATAAGTTTGGGAGCCCACAAGATCCCTCTCTGCTTGCAGAGTTCTGTCCAATGCTTACTTCATCACGTCTTAGACCCAGACACGTTAGTGACAAGGATAAGAACATGGGTATCTTAACGTAGACAGCTATGATTTAATAATAATAAAAAAAGAACATTGACAGCATATTAGCAATGAGTTAAATACACAGTTGATTATAGTACACGACATCTCAAAATATGACCTCAAATATTCATTGAAATGCCAACATGCTCTGGGAAAAAATTGTATGCTTTTCACAAACAAGTACTTCTGTTTTTAATAATTGTTTTAGGGATGTTGGGACATCGTGCCAAATACACTGTGTCGGGAGAACTGAGTAAAATTAGCTTTACGCAATTGTCCCCTATAAATTCTAACTATATTATATTCTACTTCAGTTTGTATACGTGTCTGTGGTGGACATGCTGTGTAGGTGGGATGCTGAATCTCAACATTGTTTTTATGTTCTCATTCTGCTGGTACTTGGTATTAATGGAAAGACACTTAATGAATAGTTTTTTTTTAAATTGAGATAAGATTCACATAAAATATAATGAATGATTATAGAGTATATATAGTTCAGTGTTGCTTAGTGAGTTCAAAAAGTTAGATACTCTCTACTGTTTTCTAGTTCCAAAACTTTTTCATCACCCCAGAGAAAGACCCCCCACATGCTTATTAAGTAATCACTCGCCATCACCTGGTAGCCACTCATCAGCTTTCAGTTTCTCTGGCTGTGCCTATTCTGAATATGTCCTATAAAAGTAGGCATGTGATATGTGACCTTCGTGACTGACTTCTTTCATATGGCATAATGTTTTTGAGGTTCATCCAGTTGTGAAATTTATTAGTACTTTGCTCCATTTTATGACTGAATAATAGTCCATTTTATGTACATCACAATTTGTTTATCCATTCATTCATTGATAGGGATTTGGGTTGTTTCTTCCTTTCAGCTATAATAATGCCATGATAAACATTTGTGTACAAGTTTCTTTGTGGACATATCTTTTAATTTCTCTTATGTATATACTTCAAAGTAGAATTGTTGGGTTACAGGGTAATTCTATATTTAACTTCTTGTGGAATTGCCAAAATATAACCAAGTTTGTATACTTTTATTACCTTTGAATTTTAAACTTGTTGTGTCTAAACCAAGGTCACAAAGATTTACCCCTGTGCTTTTTCCTAAGGGATTTTTAATTTCGGCTCTTACATTTAGATCCTTGATTATTTTTGGATTAATTTTTGTATAGGGTATGAATTGGACCTAATTTCATTATTATTATTTTGAGACAGAGCCTCAAGCTGTCACCCTGGCTAGAGTGCTGTGGCATCACAGCTCACAGCAACCTCCAATTCCTGGGCTCAAGCGAGTCTCCTGCCTCCGCCTCCCAAGTAGCTGGGACTACAGGCACCCACCACAACGCCAGGCCATTTTTTGGTTGCAGCTGTCATTGTTGTTTGGTGGGCCTGGGCTGGATTTGAACCTACCAGCTCAGGTGTACATGGCTGGCGCCTTAGCCCATGGAGCCACAGGCGCTTAGCCCAATTTCATTATTTTTTAAGGTAAAAATTGGATCTAGTTGTCCCAGCCACATTATGTCTTTATATTTTTCCTAAAAAATCTAAAAATTTTTCCATAAATAAAATTTTCTACCATATTTCCCCAGTTCTGCCAGTGGTTCCATCACTTTTCCATAAACCAGAAACCGGGAATTACTCATCCTGTTTGTTTGAATCTTTTTTTTTTTTTTAGTGCCTTGGCATCACAGTTCACAGCAACCTGCAGCTCTTGGGCTTAGGCGATTCTTTTGCCTCAGTCTCCTGAGTACCTGGGCGCCTGCCACAACGCCTGCCACAACGCCCAGCCATTTTTTGTTGCAGTTTGGCTGGGGCCATGTTCAAACCCACCAACTTTGGTATATGGGGCCGGCACCCTACTCACTGAGCCATAGGCACAGCCCTGTTTAAATCTTTTAGTCCTAAGCTGCTCACTGTCTATCACCACGCTATTCAATTTGTCATGTGTGTGATTACAATGTCTGGAGATGATTATTTCAATAATAATCATTTCAATTGATGAAAACCCAATTGTCTCAACTGAGATACCCCCAGAAGCTCAGTTTTTTTTGTTTTTATTAAATCATAAATTGTGTACATTGATGCATTTATGGTGTTCAGTGCACTGATTTGATATACAATGTGAAATGCTTACATTGAACTGATTAATAAATCCATCACAATTATACTCTTTTCTTAGTAGTTTTAAAATGTACCATTGCATCATACAGATTAGACCACTATCCTAAGTGAAGTATCTCAGGAATGGGAAAAAAACCCACCAGATAAACTCTCTAATAATTGGGAGCTAATCAGTAGGCATGTGCGGGACAGAGATATGAAAGCTTCATAGTAAATCAGCAAGAGGGGAGAGGCAAAAACTTACCTTTGGGGTACAATGAACACTATTTGGGTAATGGGGACACTAAAGCATTATAAAAGGGTATCCATGTAGCAAAAATATTTGTGCTCTCTTAATATTTTTAAATAAGATAGTTTCTTTTAAAAAAGTATATTAGCTAATTTGCCATCTCTTAATGAAATTATTTATGAGATATACAAAATTTAAAACTTGTTTATGAAATCAACATAGCAGTTTTATTCATATAATAAAAAGTTGGAAACAATCCAAATGCTCACCAATAAGTGAATAGATAAAAAATTCATGGTATATTCCAACAATGGAGTATTATTTTGCAATAAAAAGGAAACAAATGCTGTTATCATATCATACATACTACGGGTAAATCTCAAAAACATTACATTAAAGAAGCCAGAAACCTAAGAAAGGATAATATTTGCTTCTATTTACATGAAATTTCTAGAATGGACAAAACTAGTGTAAAATGTAATAAAACACATCAATAGTTTTATGGTGTAGGGAATTCTTCAAATCATCCAATAGCTGAGAGGCTGCCCTGGTGCTGCTAATCTATTCTTGTAAATTGAAACAGGACCAAAATCATAATTAGGATATACAGATGCCCCATAGTATGAAAGTGTCCTTTGCTTTTGCCTTTTAGTATCTATGGGTCAATAAACTGATACTTATAAAGTAACAATAATAATAGCATTGATAAGAACTATATGTATACCACACTTAATATCTGCCAGGCATTGTAATGCCTTCACATACCATCCCATTTATTCACAGCAAAAGACCATAATGGTTATGTGTTATTATTCTTGTTTTATAAATGACTCAGATAAATGAGGCACCGCAAAGTTAAGTAATTTACCCAAAGTTCCACAGCTATTAAATGGCAGAATGAACACAGGCAGTCTGTTCTTAACAATGAGTTGACTCAGTGATATGAACATGTTCTGCCTACATAGCATTACGAAAAAGTTGATGTGGTAAATTCAATGAAAAGTTGCTGCTTATTTCAATTAGCAGTAATAATGGTAAATTTGGGGAAAAACTCAATAAGTGAGATTGTTACTTTATTATTTAAGGTTTGAGAAAAAAATGTGTCACCTCCCTACAGATAAAACAAAACAATAAACATAAAACTGACCCTACACAGAGGATTGGGATTTTGAAGGGCTTGCATTATCCAGATTATCAGATTCATACCCTTGCTTAACTAGGCTTATGTAAATGGGATCAGTTCCTTGATCTGTTTGAAAAAGAATTTTTCAGTATGTCACTGACAGCCAAATCCTTCTTTTCTGCTCTTCTGCTCCTAAAGATATTTATAATTTGTTTGTGATTTATTGAAATTTACCTGGCTGCAGGAGAACTGCATCTTTTAAGTTTCAGTTAACTCTTCACTGCCTACTCCATTCTTTTTGGGAAATTTCATCTTCTTAAAAGATGTTTCCAGGATCATATTCTCATCTGAAGTTCATAAAATTGCCTGCTTAATACCATACAATTTATTCTCTCATTTTCCTTAGTGGACACAGTAGGTGGTTGTGGGTATACGAAGATGACCACAAATGCCATTATACATTCACTTTTGTTTAATAACTTTGGAGGTGAACCTTGGTTAAAACTATGGTTTTAGAAAACTAATTCTCCTCAAAAATTTATGGTGATAAAAGATATTTCCTAACTAAACTGACTTTTTTTTGGCAATGTAATTAATATCTAAAAACAGCATACCATGATTATCCCAGCTATTTATTATGTTCAGGTAAAACATGTTTCAAAATACACATAAATCATCAAAAATGATAACCTTATTTTTAGGCTCTGTATCTTACTGATCAGCCTCATAGAGGCATATGGGAGTGAATTGTGTCTATTTTTTAATGAACACTTCTACCCATTTAAAAAGCTCTTTTTTTCTAGCTTCTTGTTTCCTCTTTATCTTGATTTTCTTACTTTTTCTCCCAGGCACCTTCTTCTCACTTTAACTTCCTGCTGTGCCTTTTTGTCCGAAGTGTATATTTCTTTTTTTTCTGGTGACTCAGTGATTGGTAACAACAGCACTAGTAGTAACGCTGAGTCCTGGGTCAGGATCCTGGCTAGGCTAGCATGATTAGGGGAGAGAGATGAGGGGGACTGTACAGCTTAGCTGGTTTATGGGTTTTGAGTTGCACCAATGGGAGGCATCAAGGAAATAGAACATATTTTATTCCATTTACTGCATAATATGCCTTTATAGAAGGCATACTAGGTTTACATGTCATGGGAGAAAGCATATCACCTCAATCTTCCCCAATGGGCATGTCAATACAATAGAAATTCATAAACATTTGACAGGAAGGGATTTATTCTTATAGGGCCTGTTTGAATTATAGGGCATCTGGTGGTTCCAATATCACTTACGAAGCTATAGCAAATAAAGATTGATTTCTTTTGCTGTTGTAAAAAATTATCACAAATTAGTGGCTTAAAACAACAAAAACTTCGAGTTCTGATGGTCACCAGTCCTAAAATCAAGGAGTGGGCAGGGCTGTGGTGTTTCTTCAGAATACTCTAGGGGAGAACTTGCTCCTTGCCTTTTCCAGATCCTAGAGACTACTTACATTCCCTGACTCGTGAACATCTTCTATCGTCAAAGCCAGCACTCACAATCACTTTGACCTCTGCTTCTATTGTCACATCTCCTCTCACTCTGAAACCCTGCCTCGCTTTTATAAGGACTCTTGTGGTTACATTGGGCCCATCCACATAATTGAAGAAAATCTCCCTGTCTGAAGATCCTTAACTTAATCATATTTGCAATCTGTTTTATTGTGGTAGGTAACATATTCACTGGTTTTGGAGATTAGGATGTGGACATCTTTGGGGTCTTTTATTTTTCCCACCACACACCTGTTCATAATCAATCACCTGCTTTCTTTTTACTGCTATTGATATTAGTCTTAGGCAAATTGTAATAAGTTGGATTATAGCATTTTTAGTACTATTTTTACTTTTTTTTTGATTGTTCCACATAGGAAACAAAATAACAACTGTGCTCTGATGAATCTAAAGAACAACATGAGTTCAAACCCCCAGAGCTTTGCTGATCCCATGCATTCTCTATGCTTGATAGCTGAGAATCTAGTGGGCTTTGAAATCTTAGTGCTAATGGCTGGTACATTCCTGAGGTATTGTGCCCACCAAAGATATAAAGCAAATATAATCCCCTGGATAAACGTTTGAAATCCACAAAATTCCAACTCTATCTCTCAGATAGTTCTGAGAGCTTGTAAAACTTGTTAATGTACCTTCTCTCATGGCCAGTTTCCACAAAGCATGCTATAAGAACATTGCATCATCCAAATTATATGTGTAATCTATTGTCAGCATCAGTCAGATCAGAAAATGGCTCTTCTACTGAAAATTTAAGAGTGGTGCTTCATCCAAAAGAAAAATCTCTTTTTTCTCTTTGTCTCCATACCTCAGAGAAGAACGAGCCATGAGGCTGGTGAGATGGCAAACACTAGGTGGTAGAGGTGGGGGGCTCGTAAGACCTACAGTCTTCAACCTAAGGACAATAGGAAGTATCAAAAGAATCTAAGTGGATGAGGAGATGAGGGTAAGAGAACAGTCAGGCCAAATTACTGGTTGTTTTGGCTTGGGGACACGGGCTGGATGGCAGCTTCATTTGCTGAGATGGGAAGATAGAAGGAGAGCAGAGGTTGGAGGTAAGATGCAGGTTAAGATGGAATTGCCAGTGGGATATCCAAATGGAGAATGCAGTCTATACGGACAGGAGGCTCAGGAGAGAGGTTGACTTGCAATGTGGATTTATGACTCATCAGTGTAAGGACGGCATGAGGGAAGTCTACCTGGGACAGTACACAGAATCAGAAGAGGATGTAAGACAGATACCCAGCGAGCACCAACACTCAGAGGGCAGGCAGAGGATAAGTTTGTAAAGGAGGCTAAGGAATGGTTAGAGAGATAATTGGAAAATTTAGAAAGATTAAAGATTAAAACATTCATACCAGTTTCTCTCTCTCTCTCTCTCTCTCTCTCTTTCTTTCTTTTTGAGACAGAGTCTCACTTTGTTGCCCTTGGTAGAGTGCTGTGGATTACAGGAGCCTGCCACAACACCTGGCTATTTTTTTGTTATAATTGTCATTGTTGTTTAGCAGGCCCTCACCAGGTTTGAACCTGCCAGACCCAGTGTATGTGGCCGGCGCCCTAACCACTGAGCTACGGGCACTGAGCCAGTATCCATTTCTTGAGTCCTTTTATTGGAAGAAGCATTCTTGGTCACAATTAAATGTGAGTTGAAAAATATTTCCTTTTACATAAAACAGGGACAGCAATTCCTCGCTAGCATCACCAGGTTAAGAGGTTATTTTGCAAAGTGTTGCACAAGCAGTTCTCAAACTTTAGGGAATTGATGCTTCGTCTAAGGGGTGCCCATTGAGGAAATAGATGATGCTAGGACATGCTTTGTTTACAACAGTAGGAGGAAAAAATTGACCAGAGGGGGCTCCCAAGAACAAACAGATGATATGTCAAGGGAATCCGCAAGGACTGACCAGATGTTTGGTCTACAACAGAGGGTCTCCAAGGACTGACCAACCAGAAAAAGGTAGAAAAACCACAAAGTGGAGATGTGATCAAGGTCTGGATAGAGGGGTCTTTGGAGTGCTGAGGCAACAGTGTCCCTAAGTGAACTACCCTCATTAACATAATAAAAATCACACCCAACAGCGCCATGACAAATACCATGGCAACCCTTGGAAATTGCCTTACAAGGATAGAAACGGAGGGTTCCCAATTCCAGGAATTTTCCACCCTTTTCCAAGAAAAACCATGAATATTTCACCCCCGACTTAATATAGAATTAGGGTATCAGCTAAAGTGAAGAAATCCTGTGAAATTCAGTATCTCCTACACTTGTCAGGTTGACTGGTTCCTTTTTTGGAATGTTCTGTGCTTTAATGAACTTTGCCTGTTTGCACCTGCTTGCTCTGCTCATTTGCTCCCAACTTGGTATCGGTAACCATTCTTAGGTACTGGGCACCAGTAACCAGAAACCAAGACTGAGACACTGACTCCTGGTCCCCACACCTGACAGTATTAGTAGTAGTTTCTAATTGAGAAGATCTTCGTTGGGACCTAAGAATTTGAATGATCTTTAAGTTCCCAGGGGACGCTGATGTTACTGGTTCAGGACTATCCTTGGAGAACCACCGTGTAAAACAAGAGTAAGAGATTATGGTTTTGATTTTATAACAAATTCCCAAGTTTTCCTTTGATATTATGTCTGTTTCATCCCGATTATGTTGAAATTTCCTTACCCGATTTCATTTTTAGCAAGATTAGATTAGTGCAGTGCTTTGTTGATTGTTTACAATAGCAAGAAATGACTAAAGAGGATAGGAAAAATATGTATTTCTTAGGAGGAGGAGTTAAGAAGGTCGTCTTTGGAGTTAGAGGTGGGGTTTCTTTCCCCCCCCAAATCAATTAGCTATAAAATGGTACTTGTTACTAACTTTCAAAAATCCCATTAGAGACCCTGTAATTTGATCCATCTAGCATGGGAGTCAGGTAAGAGGAAAAATTGACCTCATTCTTCAGCCCTTTCTTAAATCCTGAGAAATATGTGTACCTCAACACTCCCTTTTCCAATCCCACGAAACAGGGAATCAGGAAAACACATTAGCACCCTAGTACAGACTAGGAATACAGAGCTGGGAGGAGACTAAGCACCATCAAGACAGAAGGAAACTGGGGGAGGGGAGAGAAAACCCCCCTGGTAGGAGAATCCGCCGCGCCGCGGTGGGAAGAGAGGGGAAGTGGGAAAATCACCTCCGACGTCAGCCAGACACCCTGGCCCTGGGCATGTGGAAAAGTGAGGGAGGGGAAAGCGCTGCCTCAGAGTGAGCTAGCAAGAGCTCCTGCGGCTGCTTGAGTGAAGATCCGGGGAGATAAAGCATTCTACTTCACTTCTGCCCTCCCGGAGGCCATTTCTCCATTTTTAACCTGGATAAAGGGGGAGAGAGACCCTGGCTGTCAGTATAAGCCCAAACTGCTGCCTTCCCCGCACCAGACCCCGCTTCGGCCCCTGGCCCGGGCAGGAGAGATGGCCTTGGGGGGACCGCTAAAGTTAGTCTGTGCAGTGGGAGGGGTCGTCAAGCTCCTCTCCAATCACGGCGGCCGCTCGATCATTTGCATAGATTATGCTAATAACAGACCTCCCGCTCCGCTCCCACCCCGGCTTCCCGCCCCCCCGGGGGTCCCGGCGCTCGGGCCCTAGGTGAACGCGTTCAGATCAGGCGGCGGCTCCCGCGCGGCTGAGGGAGGGGGCGCTGTGCAGCCGCAGCCGCGGGGGGGCGCCGGGCGCCGGGCGGGGGTCGGGGGAGGGACGGCGCGCTCCGAGCGCGCGCATCACACACTCACACACACGCTCACACACGAGCATCCCGAAGGGTATTTAAGCTCGCACACGCGAAGCTGCGGAGATACTCGGGGCCGCCGCTACTCCGGCCTTCCGACTTGCGTTCGCTCCTTGGGTTTATTTCCTTTTCCTCTCTCCTCTCGCGGTTGGACGCCCCTCTTGACGCCGCGCTCTCCCGGTTTCTCTCAGCCTTTTGCCTTGAAACCGAATCCAGGTGGGAAACAGGTCGCCGTGAGGAAAAACACCGACTGGGTAGAAATAGGGCAAACTAACGGGCGCAACAGGTCCGGAGCCGGGGGGCGAGGGCGAGCGGCCGCGCCTCGCCGGCTGCCGCTCCGGGGCTCCTCGGGAGAAGAGTCCGTCCCCGGGTAGTTGGGAGAGCTGTCCGAGGGGGTGTCGTTTAGGTTTTTACCCCGCCGACCTCCGGTTCCTCGCACTGAGGGTGCTTTTCCCTTCCAGCTCTGAGGAGAGAAGAAAGCGGAGGATGGTGCCTGCCGGCTGGTCTCGGCGCTGAGCAAAGCGGGGTCCGTCTCCGCTCCGGGCTCTGACTCCGCCAACAACTTGTGCAGCCACAGGGACCGAACTTTGGAGGAATCCTCCTTTTTCTCTCCTTTTAAAGATTATTGGGGGTGGAAGAGGGTGGGAGGCGAAGCGGAGCCAGCCGACCCCGCCACGATGCTGGTGAAGAAGCACGCGGAGAAAGGAGGGGCCCGGGATCCCGGATCTGAGGACCCGAGCCCTGCCGGGCAGCGTGGTGCCTGGACCCCGTCCCCGTGCGCGGTCCTGGCGGCCCTCCTGTCAGTGGTGGCGGTGATGTCTTGTCTCTACCTGGGGGTGAAAACCAACGACCTCCAGGCGAGAATCGCCGCTCTCGAATCTGCCAAAGGGGTCCCTTCCATTCGTCTGCTGCCTGACAGCCTGGATCAGCTCAAGGCCATAGTGCAAGAGAAAGTGGAGCGACTTCTGGCTCAGGTGTGAAAGGCTGGGGCATTTTGCACGTGGATAATATCTTGCCCAGGCGCGATTCCGTGTGCATGACCGACCTCTACCCTTGCTGTATGAACACTTGGTGTGGCCCTGTGCGCCCGTTAGGTGACAATCTGTGCTCACTGTATCATATATTGGTATATGTACATGCCTTAATATTTACCTCCCTGCCTTGGTCATCGTCCTTCGGTCTTCCTTAATGTTTGACTGCTAAACATATATGAATGTCAGAAAGGGGGAAGGGTGGCCAGAATGATAATGGAGTATTTTATCTCTTTTAGTTTCCTGAAGTTGCGTAAGCATCTTTCCCAATTATGTGAGGATTATTTCTTGCATAGTTAGTATATCTTTAATGTGTTACAAGGTCAGGGTCATAAGTGTTATTAACATACAAAAGGTAATCACTCTTAAAGGGAAATAACACCATATATTATTTAAAAAGCAACACTTTCACATATTAAATCTTTTCATATTAACAGTTTAAAATTTTAAGTAACTTTATTTTTGGTAAAGGATGCAATGCCAGGGATGTTTATGAATGCAGAATCATTAGAGTTGAGTGTTAAAAGGAATTTGTTATGTTTAAGGGCACCTTTGCAGTTGGAGGGTTTTCTGGAACTTGTTCGTACAGGGGGTGGCTGTTTGTTAGTAGTTGCAGCGCGGTTTGATAAACTGGTTAACCCTCATGTGTAAAATATTGGCTGTTGCAGTTTTATGCTCATTGACCTGTTAGTGCCAGGTTTTTGCATTGACTGCGTATGCCTGAGCTGAAGGAGAGAGTGGTGATAGTTGAAGACTGAAGAAAGATGTTAGACAATTCCAGCAATCTTGATACCATGTTAATGGTATCATTATTTTCTTTTTTTAGAGCTTGGGCGTGGTTACCTGTTGACTAAAGTCCAAGCACATATTTAAATATTAGTTATGCAGGCTACCAAGTGCTGGAAAATCAAGCATATGGCCAGGGAGTCCCCAAAGAATCCATTTTTCTATAAAGCTACCATTGATTAATAATACCTCTTCTTTTCCTACAGAGATCTTATGAACACATGGCTAAAATAAGAATCGCAAGAGAAGCACCTTCAGAGTGTAACTGCCCAGCAGGTAAAGTGGGACTTACTTAACGAGGTTTCCTCCAGAGCAGAGCTTTTAAAAACAAAGGTCCTGTGTCTGTCAACTCTACCTACAATAGTAGTAAAGCAAGAATGCAGACCCAACTTCCTTTAATAAAATCAACATGTCTCAGTCAAAAGGATGGCAACTAAAGCCCTAAATATTATTTAAATAATATTTTAAGCAGCACACCAGGGTTTGTTATGGAAAAGCAAAGGAAGTAGAAATAATCACCAAGAAAAATGCAGGAAAGATGATGTACAAAGACAGACTTCTTAGCATTCACAGATTGAAAAATGTTCAATTTCATTAAATTATTTTAATGCCTGGGAAAATGGATGGCAGAACTGTTAGATTCTGAATTCCCTGTTGGCTAATACTGCATTAATGCAGAAGTTTTTTCTTTTTTGGTTCCTTTTGGCATACTGTTATATTAGCTAAACACCTTCACTTCATTGCTGGCTTTTTCCCTATTGTGTCAGAAAGATTCTGTATTCTATCTATAGCTAAAGATAAGAACTGAAAGGAAACTAGTTCTTTCCTTGAACTTCCCTTTACAAACTATTGCATTCTCAATATCTTTTTAGAAAAGACTCCTATTTTTATCTTTTTTTCTATTCAGCTTCTTTAGGGAACTATGTTAAGGACAGCATATTAGTAGAAGGATGAAGAAGGGACATCCTGAGTAAAGCTCCCTGGGTCTTCAGGAAATCTTCCTTTTCAGACCTCTGAGGCTTGGTAGTCATCCACAGACCTAACAATTTAGAAGCCTTTGGAATATGGCCATTGGAAAATATCTAGAGGATTCAACTGATATAAGCCATGAAGAACACTCATGAGTTGAGCTGTTTATTTCAGATAAACATTATTAATGTATTTATGAACATTTTAGTTTCTTTCATCATCTCATGGAAAGTGAGTCTCTTCATTTTCTTTAATATCCAGGAACATGATACATATACTTAGATACTTATATATAGAAAGGCTAGTTTCTATATTTTTTTATATTCTGAGATTTTTTTACCCCTCATAATATCTTGTTTTGACACAGCTAAACTGAGCACCATATTTAGAAATTTTAAATGTTAATTCCAGATTGTATTTTATAAAATTGTACTATTTGTATTCTGCTACATTGTTGACTTAGTGGAGCTGTATTTTTTTAGATGAAGCCCTTTTGATTGAGAAGATCAGGTACCAGATAAACCAAAAGTTAATGTTTGACATTATAGGTTTCATTCTTAGTTGTTTTAAATTGAGAAAGACCTCAGAAGTCAGATATTCAAGGAAGGCACTTTTCTAGTGTGGGAATTAATTCATAACAACTTCTTCAGCCTGGAGGGATTATTTAAATTCCCAGGCACAGATGGTACAGGACTTCACTGATCATACCACTTGGAGTGTTTTTCAACCTTTTTTATCTCATGGCACACTTGAACCAATAGTTAAACTTCTGTGGGGCACTTAAATTATAGTTGATCAAAACAAGTAAAAAGAATACATTTACTGTGCTTTGAATGCCTTTACAAATAATGTAATTAACGATATTTAAAAATGTTTGCAGCACACTTAAGATCTTCTCACGGCATACCAGTGTGTCATGGCACACTGGTTGAAAATCACTGACTTTGAGTCTAGCTTTTTTCTTTTGCATACAGCATTCTTGCTAGCTGTGTGAAAAATAACTAGTTGTTAATTAATAGGATGTTTAGTAAAGTTGATGCAAGATAGAAAAGCAGCCACAATAGCACTGAGTCCTGTTTTTCAAGAGGATATAATTGCTTTATGATGTTTAATGTAGGGTAGTTGTTGAAATCTAACTTGTAATCCGTAAGAATGCTATTACATTTAGAATTTACCTTATATTATCTCAGAAGACTTTTTTGGATCATTTTTCATCTTAGCATGTTGATTTAATAATAACTAGTAAATTTCCTTGGCTTTCTGTTGGCTCTTGCTAATAGCTGCTTTACTTCCTTCCCACCACTAGAGCTCCACATCACCTCAGTTTTTTATCTGGCTACTTGCAAGGTAACCATTTAAAGGTGTGCATTCCAGTCAGTAAACAGAATCAAGCAGGTTTGCTGTGATAGAAACAGTCTCTTTTGCTTGTGAAATAATCAGATATTATCCAAATAAAGATATTCTGTTGAACATAATATCCTGGGGAGAACTATTTTGAATTATGATCAGCGCGGTATTGTTTTAGGGAATGAATGGGCTGGCCAAGAGGATTAGAAAGGAGATACAGTACTTCCCACCTGGTTTGGCTCTAATCCTGGTTTGCAGTGACTAAGAGTTGTCACCCAGACATCTGTTTGTAGGGCAGAGTGAGACAAGTCTGTGACCTCAGTTCAGTTCCTGTGGACAGATGCCCACCCCTTGAAGTTGACACTCTTGTTGACAGTTTCAGTCACAGAGCCAAGGGCTGATAGCAAAGAAGTAATGCTATGTTGTTTGTGATCACTCTAACTGCTTTTGTTAGAACTCAATCCCAGTGAGCTTTATCCAGGTAAGCTATAAGATAATCAAAGAATTTATAGAATTTTTTTAAATGCACAGGAAGGAACCGCTGTGGGAGAGCATGAAATAGACTATTGCTGAATGACTTCTAAGGGGATGCGCTCTAATTTTGCCAACAAACCAGAGCGTTAAGTATTAGGAATCTTATTTTGCACATTAGAACCTGGGACTCAGAAAAAATAATCAAGTTAATGTAATAAAGGCAAGCCCAGGATTCATGCCCACATCTGACAGAATCAATAGCCTAAAGTGTAATGAGGAATAAAGAATGAGTACAGGTTCTGGAGCTAGGTCATTCCGCATTGGAATCCTGGATCTGTTACTAAATAACTTTGTGACATTGGTCAAACTAACAAAGTTCTCCATGTTCCAATTTCCTTATCTTCAAAAATGGCTAATATTTATAATACCTTCCTCATAGGTTGATAATTTGCCTCAGAAATACATGAAATAGGTGGGAAAACTGAGACCTGGAGATGTTGTATAGCTTGCTTAAAACTTCATGACTAATTAACGGCAAGTTGTGGACTAGAACACTGTGTTTAATTAAACAAATATATCTATAGATTTTTTTCATGCAGATTAATCATGCTAGTCAATATTTCTTGGTGCTATATCAGTGAAGATTGGTTTCTTTGTAGACTTTTATATTAGCCCCCTAAATTATTTTTACCAAAATTTCAAGGAAAACCTTTGACCTTTTAGTTAAACCATGATTGAAGTGGATAGGACCTGTACTTAAAAGAGCATTGGAATTTTAAAAGAGTTTCTTTTACAGTTTTAACACAGGTGTTTATAAAATGAAGTAGTTTATCTGATTCGTTTTCAGACTTATTTTAGTAGCATTATTATAATTTGTAATATTTAATATTACATGTATTACATAATGGATTATATACATTTTAATATTTTAAAAATTTATAAAGTTAGGCATCCATCACCAGAATTCACTTTTAGATCATCTTTGTCACACTCGAAAATTCACATTTACTTTTCTCATGCGCTCATGGGAAGCCCTATTTTCTAAAATATTTGCTTTAAAGAAACCTCAAAATAATAATTTTTAAAACCCATTCAAATTGAAGCTGTGTTTAGCAGCAGCTGAGGCATAGAAATTCAGCTGGCATCTGTGGTTTGGCCTTTGTAAAATACTTTCATTTGAGAGAATTTAGTTGGCTCTTTGCTATGGCTATAGAATTTTGTTTTGGTTTTTGTTCTGGGAGTCCTACATAAAATATGCATAAACCAGGCATATTTAAGCAAAGGCTTCTATGTTTCAACTGATAAAAAACACTGGGAGCCAGAAAGCCAACCAAAAGATGTTTAGATCATAGAGATTTGTGTATTTTACTCGTCAGTAGTGTTGCTTGCCCAGGGTATTAGATATGAGAACCCCTCTGGCGTAATGGATGGAGAATGTAAATGGGGAATAAGGGATCCAGAGTTATAATCCTGGCTTTGTCTTTAACAAATTATGCAATTTTCAGCAAGTTCTTTACAAGAATGACTTTTATAGATTCTATTTTCATATCTCCAAAATAGGAGTGCTGGACAAGAATGATTTTGAAGGATATTGATGGATTCTCCAAGTTAAATGCTAAATGCTAGATACTAAGAAAATGTTGATGAACAAGACAGGCTTGGTATCTGTCCTCAAGGAGCTTATATTTCCATGAAGATTATAGACATTTATTTGAAAGTATTGTGAATTTATAGGTGTGATAAGTGCAACCAAGAAACACTATAGTGTGCTTTGGAGCATATGACCAAAATCTTTTCCATCTTTGTAAATACAAAAGATTCTTTTTCTTTTCTCTGGGGGGGAAAAAAGTGAAATTCTCTTTTAGAATTCTCAGGAGGAGAAAATATGGCTTCTAATGAAAAATAAAAGCTCTAGCAATGGATAGAGCTACTTTACATAGCCTCATTTGCTTTTGGTTTTGCAAGAATTTATGGGTAGGCTTGGTGCCTGTGGCTCAAGTGGCTAAGGTGCCAGCCACATGCACCTCAGCTGGCAGGTTCAAATCCAGCCCAGCCCCGCCAAGCAAAATGATGGTTGCAACCAAGAAATAGCTGGGCATTGTGGCAGGCTCCTGTAGTCCCAGCTACTTGGGAGGTGGAGGCTAGAGAATTGCTTGAGCCCAGGAGTTGGAGGTTGCTGTGAGCTGTGATGCCACAGTATTCTACCCAGGGTGACAGCCTGAAGCTCTGTCTCAAAAAAAAAGAAAAAAAAAAAGAATTTATGGGAAGATAAAGGTAAACTGATACCTGGTATACCTACATTGATGCCCCAACTGAAATGAAAAGGTAACTGTTAATATATAAAGGGTTGTTGTAGATAGGATGGTGATGATTTACTCTCCACTTTTCTTCTGAAAAGATTTAGGTTGAGTAAGAAGAGAAACCTTCTATCTGAGGTACTGAGAGGTACCACTTGCTACCATATACTCGGTGATGATCCTTGAATGCAACAGCTGGTCATCTGCTTGGAGATGACCCTACAAGTCTTTGAAAATAATTGTGTACAAAATAAGAATAAATGTAGGCAAGTAACCATACCTCAGATTCATAAATGTGAACCATATAGCGACTGGTTAACTGACTTCATGGCATCTTTTCAATTTTGGGTGGAAATAACTGTAGCCTTATGGTTGTGTACCCTTTCCCTTTGTATAAGGATCTTTCAGGCTTGGCACCTGTAGCTCAGCAGTTAGGGCACCAGTCACTTACACTGGGGCTGGCAGGTTTGAACCCAGCCTGGGCCTGCTAAACAAAACTGACAACTACAACAACAACAACAAAATAGCTGGGCATTGTGGCAGCTGGTTATAGTGGGAAGCTATGTGGGAGGCTGAGGCAAGAGAATCACTTAAGCCTAAGAATTTGAGGTTGCTGTGAGCTGTGATGCCACAGTACTCTACTGAGGGTGACATAGTGATACTCTGTCTCAAAAAAAAAAAAAAAAAAGAAGAACCTATCAATTACTTGTTAACATACGTTTACTTTATCACATAAAACATATTTCCTTCTAACATGGTTTTTCACTTACGCTGAACATTTTTACATTTTTTCTAACACATTATACAATGAATGGAAAGAGTACATCCAGCAAGGGAACAGTGATGGGCAGATTTTCAATAACGTAAGGTAAAGAATAGAAACAGTTTGCAGAAAGAAAGCAAATTGAAATGCTATACACGTTATTTAAATGAGAATAGCAGTCATTCCCCAATTCTTACAAGTCCAAACAATACAATGTGATATCCCAGTGCCTTCAAAGATTCAATTCATGTTAAATTGTTTCAGTCCTAATGAGTACAACAGTTTGGGTGTAACAATTTTAGTTGGTTCAATAGTGACAGCTGGCAAAATGCCCTGTTACCCAAAGGACCAAGGACAAATTGCCTTTTGAAGCAGTATGCTTGTTTCTTAGTTTCTCTTTTGCCTTTCTTGTCTATAAGTTATTATGAAGCTAATTCTTTTATTATTATTACTTTTTTTAATTAAATCATAGCTGTGTACATTAATGCAATCATGGGTTACATTAATGCAATCATGGGTTACAGTGTGCTGATTTTATATACAATTTCAAAATATTATGAAGGTAATTCTTGAAATACTCTTTCTCTTTCTTTTTCTTTTATTGTTGGGGATTCATTGAGGGTTACAAAGATCCAGGTTACACTAAATTGCATTTGTCCGGCTCTTTTCTCTTTCTTACCTTAGTAATTCTGCTATTCCATGATTTGGAAATTGTTTAAAAGAAGGGTATAAATTCTGCCTAGCTCAGTCGAATTAGGTGTAGGTACAAGTAGCTTCTCAGGGACATAATAACCTACTGAGCTTCTGATTGCTTTGCAGTTGTGCAAAATGAACTACGTGGCATTAACAAAACAGTATCTGAACGTCAGGATCAGGGCTCCAAATGGAGAAGGAACATTCTCTCACCTACACGACTGGGTAAATGGAGAGCTGGTGGGGAAATGTGCCAGAATCAGGACTGCTTTGGAGCCTGGTGGTAGTTGGGGCAATTTCCTGCTGCAGGGGAACCTCACTAGTCATTTATCCAAATAACGTCAATCTGTGCTATCTTGAATGGAAACCATCCAAGACCTATCATGAAGAAACATTTTTACTCCGTCCTACCACTTTATAAACATTGCTTGGTGGTTCAATGGAAGCTGAGAATGTGAAAACAATGTATGAGTCAGTCTGGGCTGCAGGCTGTAGTCTATTATGTGACAGCTAAACATAGAAGCATCCCCACCCTCCCTGGTTTACCAATATGGTGAAGGTCCATGCATTGGTTTAATAAATACAGCCTGACATTTAACACTCCTCTTTTCCCAGCTTGTGTTCAAAATGACTATGGCATGCCTGTGTACTCAGTTCTTAGATATAGATATTTACTGCTTCATTGGGAATTTGTTCAGCAATCTTACAATTAAAAAATAGTATCTCAAATATGGCTTTTAAAAGCAATGAAATACAGAAGAGTGTGATTCAGAAGTAAGTGGAAATCACTTACAAATTAAAATCGAGCACTTAAAATTTTTTTATTAGATTTAGGGGGTACGAGTTGAATTCTGTTACATGTGTATATTGTATAGTGGTGCGGTCTGGGCTTTTAGCGTACCCATCACCCAAATAGTGTACATTGAACCCCATAGGTAGTTTTTCATCCCTTGCCTCCTCCAACTCTCCTCTTTTGTGACTCTCTAATGCCCACTATGCCCTTTGTGTGCCTTTATGTAGCCATATTTTAGCTCCTAGTTGTAAGTGAGAACTTGTGGCATTTATGTTTCTGAGTTACTTCACTTTAGGATTAGATCACCAGTTCTATCCAAGTTGCTACAAAAGATATTATTTCATCCTTTCTTATTGCTGGGTAGTATTCCATGGTGTATGCATGTGTGTGTGTATAAACACATTTTCTCAGTCCACTTATCAGTTGATGGGCACTTAAGTTGATTCCATGTCTTTGTGATTATGAATGTGCTATAATAAACTTATGAGGCAGGTATCTTTCTGATATGATTTCTTTTCCTTTGGGTAGAAAATCTAGTAGTGGGATCACAGAATCAAATAGTAGATCTACTTTTATAATATTTCTTTGAGAAATCTCCATAGAGGTTATACTAGTTTACATTCCCACCAACAATGGTAAGTGATCCTTTTACATAGCATGAAACTGAGCACTTTTCCTTGGCATCATGTATTTCTCCAAACGACTATTCTGTAAGTCATTTAAATGATAGGATTCCTTGAGGAAATGCCACCAGATGGTAGGTACCTCCCCTTTGTGACCACAAGGAGGAGAAACTGAGCTGAATGGTGGAACTTCATTCTACCTGCTCCTTCCTAATTAAATACCTAGCTGACTTTTGTTACAACAGAAAAGATTCCTGGAGGAAGTGAATAATTTCTTCCACCTACATTTGAAGACTAGAGCCTTAAGATATTTACAGGAATTCAGTAAATTTCACATTTTTGTTAATCAAAAAGTTCATTGAGTAGATAAATGTAAAAATAAGAACTTAAGGCTAATATTCTAATAGCTGAGAAAAATGAACTGAATGTAATTGAATTTACCAGTTAGGGATTTTGTGCGTTCATTTTGTAATTTCTCAGAATCCTGCAAGAATCATTTGGAACCAGTATCATGCTTTTTTTTTTTTTTTTTAGTATCATGCTTTTGACATCATTTCATCTGGAGTCTTGATTTCAACTTCAGTTGCTACACAATATGATAGTTGAATTGCATTCTTTATTTTTTCCTCATAATTGTGTTCTTTAGTCTTATTGTTAAATCTGTCTTTTTCCTATAAAATCATACAGGCCGTTTTTGCCAGAATGCCAAAATTGTGGTCTGTTCATTCGGTCGTTAATAATTTAGGTTTTAGGCACTCTAGTCTCCTTGTTTATGATGGTACACAAAGTTTTTATTTCTGTATTTGAAATGTGGTCAGGACATTTTAAAATACAATTTTCACATTTAGGATAAGTGGCTGAGTAAATTGTATGAGTTGTAGCCAGCTCTAATTTGTACATTATGGTTATATTCAGAGTTCAAAAATGTCTAATAGAAGTAGCTAGTTGGAGGAAGGAAATAGATCTTTTCCTTTCTTTAATAAAGAGTTCACATGTAAAGAGAATAAAAAGGGGAGAAAAAAGCTGTCTCTGTCCCCTAATTCTCAGGATCATTTCTTTCTACTATCATACTTAGAAAGCCTGGTGTTTTAGAGTTATTGTTACCTACTTCCGGATGATCTTTGGGAGGCAGAAGAATTCTCCATTATAGCTTTGTATTATGCCTCTATTTTTGATCTTTAAAATGCCATAATTAAATATGCCAAGAAAAATCGATACCTTGCTCAACATTCCTGTGTTCGATTCTGGGAGCTATCAAAGATAAGTTGTTTATATTACCCTTCCAGGAATTTTGAAACTCCAGTTTGTGGTCTCTGGGGCTCCAGACTGTAGCCAGCATTTCTAAGATATATATGATATGATCATAAGATAAAAGTGATTTCTACAAACCACATATGAAAACCAACGTTTTTACTTTAAAGTCATGCCAGAAATGCTGGTAAGTTTTAGGACTTCTAAGCGAACTTTTGAATACTAAAAACCTTTTATTTTTTTAATTGAGAGAATTAGGGTACAAGGTCACAGCAGACAAAGTTCAAATGGAAATGAGCTTAAATCACTACTTTTCCGAGGATCGTATCAACCAGGTTGGGAGTTAAGTGGGCAAAAGATCACATGACCTTTGGAGGCAGATCCTGACATACTAACTGGTAATTGGTCTCATGATGTAACTGTATCCACTTCCTAAGGGAATGGGTCTAGAGTCCCGTTCTACTAATCCCATTTATGAGCTCCTCAAAAGCAGCTCCGCTTTGTATCTTTTTATCTCAAGGGCTTATTGTAGAGCTCTCTATAGAAGGTTCTGTACCAAGGTTCGTGAGGATTATAGTAAAGAATTGAAAACCTGGCTTGGAAGACTTTTATGGTCCATCTCTTTCTGTGCACTAATGTTCTCATCTCATGCTTTTGAAGTATTTTCTCTGAGAACTTTGTGAGTCATAGCATGTGAAAGCTAATACAGATCTTGGAGGTCGAATAGTTTAGGGGTTTTACAATATTGCTTTCTCTTTTTTAGAGTCTCACTCTGTTGTTCCAGGCTAGAATGTCATGCTATCAGCCTAACTCACAGCAACCTCGAACTCCTGGGCTCGAGCAATCCTCCTGCCTCAGCCTCCCAAGTAGCTGGGACTATGGGTGAACACTACAATGTCTACTAATTTTTATACTTTTAGTAGAGATGGGGTCTTGCTTTTGCTCAGGCTGGTCGGGAACTCCTGAGCTCAACCAATCTTCCCACTTCACTTAGCCTCACAGAGTGCTACTATTATAGGCATGAGCCACCATTTCTGGCCCACATTTCTTAAAGAGACTGAATCTAAAAATGAAATTTCACGAGAAACCTGAGCACATGAAGTTAAATACATGTTCATGACACTGATTGACCTGGGAAGTTAGAGAGGATGAAGGCCGAAACCCTACTTGCCCTGTCTTTCTGCTGCCCATCCGTTTCTTTGAGGCATCTCTGAAGAACCTTAGGACTCCAAAGGACACTGTTAGAAAATTACTGAAAGTCCAATCTCCAGTGTCATCTGAGATAACTTACACTTGTTAACATAGAACTTACATTCAAAATTCTGTACTAGGGGCATTACTAGAAATGATGGTAGTAGAATTATTTATTATAACTAATGGGATCCAGAAATGACATTAATGTAATATGTCTCTCTCATGGGTTGTATGTAGTATTCTAGCAAAAGATGATGTAACAGTAGATCTGGAAAGTTGTGTAAATGTACTGTGTAGTGGAGCATGGTACTGTTCTTTAGACAATCAACATCTCACTGCATCCTTTTTTTAAAAAGTCATTTATATTTTTAAGTTTTCAAGTCATAGTGTTGTTCTTGTTTTTCATTTTTTATTTATATTTATTTATTTTTTGAGACAGAGTCTTACTTTGTCACCCTCAGTAGCATGCCGTGGGATCATAGCTCACAGGAACCTCCAACTCTTGGACTCAAGTGATTCTCTTGCCTTAGACCTTGAGTAGCTGGGACTACAGGTGCCCGCCACAATGCCCAGCTATTTTTAGAGATGAAGTCTTGCTCTGGCTCAGGCTGGTCTTGAACCTGTGAGCTCAGGCAATCCATACTCCTCAGCTCTCAGAGTGCTAGGGTTACAGGCATGGACCACCGCACCTGGCCTTGTTCTTGTTTATTTTTTTATTGTTGGGGGTTCATTGAGGGTACAAGAAACCAGGTTACACTGATTGCATTTGTTAGGTAAGGTCCCTCTTACAATTGTGTCTTGCCCCCAAAAGGTGTGTCATACACCAAGACCCCACCCCTTCCCTCTCTGTGCTCTTCCTTTCCCCCACCCCATCCTCCTTCTCTCTCCTTCTGCTCTACCCTTCACCCCCACTGTGATATTAATTGTCCTCATATCAAAATTGAGTACATAGGATTCATGCTTCTCCATTCTTGTGATGCTTTACTAAGAATAATGTGTTCCACTTCCACCCACGTTAATACAAAGGCTGTAAAGTCTCCATTTTTTTTAAAGGCCGAATAGTATTCCATGGTGTACATATACCACAGCTTGTTAATCCATTCCTGGGTTGGTGGGCATTTAAGCTGTTTCCACATTTTGGTGACTGTAAATTGAGCTGGAATAAAAAGTCTAATATGAGTGTCCTTATGATAAAAGGATGTTTTTCCTTTTGGGTAGATGCCAAGTAATGGGATTGCAGGATCAAATGGGAGGTCAAGCTTGAGTTCTTTGAGGTTTCTCCATACTTCCTTCCAAAAAGGTTGTATTTGCAGTCCCACCAGCAGGGTAAAAGTGTTCCCTTTTCTCTACATCCATGCCAGCATCTGTAGTTTTGAGATTTTTGTAATGTGAGCCATTCTTGCTGGGATTAGATGGTATCTCAGGGTGGTTTTGATTTGCATTTCTCTAATAATTAGAGATGATGAGCATTTTTTCAGATGTTTGTTAGTCATTGGTCTGTCTTTAGAGAAGGTTCTATTTATGTCTCTTGCCCATTGATGTATGGGATTGTTGGCTTTTTTCATGTGGATTAATTTGAGTTCTCTATAGATC
>CAUYON010078361.1:0-14353 GCA_963573935.1 Arctocebus calabarensis
GAGCTGGAAAATATTCTTCTTAGTAAAGTATCTCAGGAATGGAAAAAAAATATCCAATGTACTCAGTACTACTATGAAACCAATTTATAATCACTCACATTTTCTTTCTTTCTTTTTTTTTTTTTTAGACAGAGCCTCAAGCTGTCACCCTGGATACAGTGCTGTGGCATCACAGCTCACAGCAACCTCCAACTCCTGGGCTCAAGCGAGTCTCCTGCCTCCGCCTCCCAAGTAGCTGGGGCCACAGGTGCCCGCCACAATGCCCCATTTTTTGGTTGCAGCCGTCATTGTCATTTGGCAAGCCAGGGCTGGATTCGAACTCGCCAGCTCAGGTGTACATGGCTGGCGCCTTAGCCGGTTGAGTCACAGGCGCTGAGCCAATCACTCACATTTTCATATGAAAGATGAATCACAACTATAGTCTAGGATGAAGGAGTGAAGGGGAGGGAGAGGGGAAGGGAGTTGGGTCAGCAGAGGGAAGGTTAATAGGGGGATCACACCTATGGAGCATATGGCAAGTACAAGTTGGATCTATCAAGTGTAGAACACAAATGTCTCAATTGGGTAATTGGGTAAATAAGGTGAAGGCTATGTTAATTAGTAAGATGTAAGCACTCCAATTGGTATAAATAATGAACACATTGAATACCATAAAGGCATAAATGTATTCATGATCTATGTACAAATGACTTTAAAAAAAAAAAAAAGGCAGAAAATGATCCCTGGACCCATCTCCCAGTTAAGTGGCCATGGGCATTTTTGAGCCAATGACTGAGCTGCTACAAAGAATTCTGCCAACCCTCACTCCTGGTCAACCCACAGTTCTGCAAAAAGTGGGAACCACAGCAGAGGAAGTAGAAGTACAGGTTAAACACTCTGTTGTGCCTCCCAGAGAGGGAAGAAGCTGCCCAGGAAGCTCACATGTGACAGTGGCCTGTGAGTATGTCAGGACTGAAGTGAAGGATGGACTGCTTGCTCCGTGGGAGGAAGGAGTGAGAGTGAACAGGAGGCATAGGGCCACCTGCAGGAGAGCTGAGGGACCGTGGGGGAGGGAGGAAGGCTGGCTCTGGCTCTGGCAGGGAGGGGAGGCGGGAGCAGAGGATCAGTTCAGGCAGTGAGAGAGGGCAGACCCACTATTTCCCAGGCTGCTCTCTGGATGCAGCCAGGAAGGTTGAGTGTATTGCATTGGCCCCACCTCCCCAGGCTCTCTCTGCAGCTGCTGGACTGGACATAAAAGCATAAGAGACAGAGAAACCACCTCTGCTGATTTGTACCCAACTCTGGTTCTTGCTGTGGAGCCCACATGTCACAGAAGCCAGGGCAGAAGCCCCACACTGCTGTCTGCATTTTCCAGGTAAGTAACCGTCTGTGTCTGAGCCAAAGGGGTGGGCAGAGGAGAACATGGGAGGCAGCCACCCTGGGATGGGCTTGGTAAAACTGGAAAGACCAAAGAAGGGGGCAGGGGCCAGAGCTGGAACAAGCCATTAGTCCAGACTTCTGCAAAGTGCCCATGTGTGAGGTTGGGGAGCTGAAGGCTGCTCTGGGTCCACTCCTGGCTGAGTTCCAGGAAAGGGCTGAGCTCTGACAGCTTCTGGGGGTCAGCACATCTGGAAAGCAGAGGGACAGCTTCTGGAGGCCAGCACAGAGCAAATATGGCACCTGTGTTCCACTTCCAGACCAGGTATATTTGTGCAGACTCTGCCAGAAAATCCCAGCCTGGGCCCCTGCCTTCCTCCAGACTTTCCTGGTGGTTGAGAGGGAGCCTTGGCAGCTGCAGGAGGAGAACACGATGTATGCAATGGAGACAGTGCTTCAGAGGTGAGGCTCCCCACTGAGAAGGCAGTCCCCTCAGACTCCTGAGAGGGGGTCACTTAGCTAGTGAAGGGCTGTGTGCTGCCCTAGGGAGACCCACAGTGGCCCAGAGGAAGAGAAGAAGACAGGCTGTGGAGAATAGGGTTCGGAGGGGTAGGCTGGAGAGTGGGTGAAGTAAGTGCCATGGAACATGCCCGGTGTGCTGATGCAGAAGTGGAATGAGACCCAAGAACTCACAAGCTCCACACAAATCCAGCATCCCTTTACTGGCCCTACTGGGGGACCACAGCCCCTGAGCAAGCTACCCAGTCTAAGGTGTATGAATTGGCTAGTGCTGTGTCTGCTCTATTAGCTACACACATGCATCCAACCTCTAAGATCCACTCTGCTGAAAATTTGTCACTCCCGGGTTCCCGTCAAAAGGCATGCCAGCCACTTCTGATATGTGATGGGGAGAGGGCAGCAAGGGATGAGGAGTGGCTCCTGGGCTTGAGAGCACAAAGGGATATGAGATGCTGAACCCCGGTCATGACTGCAATGTGTCCTCCCTCCCTCTATGGCTTCTGTACCTAGAGCAGTAAGTAAGGATTCCTGCCTCGTGCTCCCCACTCCATCCACACACTGTAACTGGGCTTGTGATGAGGCAGAGCCTGGGGAAGGACAGCTTGATGAGATGAGGACAGGGCAATGGGCCCACCAAAGACAAAGATTGCTCCTCTTATCCCTTCTGAGACGGCAGTGGAAGGCGGCCTGGAAACAGAGAGAAGGTGCTTTCAGAAGGCAAATACTCAGTGACTAATGCCCTCGACCATCGCAGGCAGCAGCCTCTGCACCATGGGTCCTGGCTCTAGCAGCTGGCCACTGGCCTCTCCCTCTGTGGAGGGCAATCGGGGTCAACGAGAGCAGGGAGGAGCCAGGCAGTGAAGCCTCGTAGCCAAGGTTCCTTGGCCCAGAAAACACAAGGGGTTTTGATGCCTGCAGAAAGCAGCAGCTCTCCCTGCCGGATGCTGTGGCTGCTCTAGGGTGGGGCCCAGCCCTAGGGCAGGCCTCAGCCTGGAGGCCACAGCTGGGAGGCAGTATGGTTCGGGGCTCAATGAAATGGCCTTGAAATTAGAGAGAAACCCCAGGGCTGCTGTCCATGAGCTATGTGGCCTTGAGCAGGTAAGAAACCTCATTAAGCCTCAGTTTCTTGGTCTAGAAAATAGAAACAATAATATGACAATGATAGTATGTATCTTAAAGGTTGCTGGGAAAAGTAAATGAAATCATATCAAGTCTTCCACATAGTGCCTGGTTCACAATGTGTGCTCAGACAAATGAGAACTATTAGTACTATCCCCATCTGAGAGTCTCAGAAAGTTCTCTCCACAGCAAAGCAACCTTAACCCTATGGTCAGTAACTGTACTCTGGAGAGGCCCCTGTTGGCCTGCCTCCCACTTCAGTAACTCCTATAAAATTTGTCACTCGCACAAACAATCTCTATTAGGCTTTCTCCATGTCTTCAAGCTAAAATAAAACCCAAATGGCACCCATGTCTTATGCCTTGCTGTCAAAACCCAAAATCAGTGCTTCTCAAGTGAGGGGACTTATACCCCCGTGGGCATGTGTGGTTTATGAAAAGCACATGCCATGGGATTAATATGCCATACCCGGGGGGACAGGTTAAATATTTAAACCAAAGTTAACTTAAATACTATTTTTCTATTAAAACAGAAAAGGCAGACAGAGAAGGTCGGATGTGGCGGCTTATGCTTATAATGGTAGCACTTTGGGAGGCTAAGCCAGGTGGATTGTTTGAGTTCAGGAGTTCAAGACCAGCCTGAGCTAGAGCAAGACCCTGTCTCTATTAAAAGTAGAAAAACTGGCTCAGTTTCTGTGGCTCAAGCAGCTAAGGCACCAGCCACATACACCTGAGCTGGCGACTTTGAATCCAGCCCCAGCCTGACAAACAACAATGATGGCTGCAACAAAAAATAGCCTGGCATTGTGGCAGGCGCCTGTAGTCTCAGCTACTTAGGAGGCACAGGCAGGAGAATCGCTTGAACCCAGGCATTGAAGGTTGTTGTGAGCTGTGATGCCACAGCACTCTACCCAGGTGACAGCTTGAGGCTCTGTTTCAAAAAAAAAAAAAAAAAAGAAAAACTAGCCAGGAGTTGTGTGGTACCTGCAGTCCCAGCTACTTGAGAGGCTGAAACAAGAAAATGGCTTGAGCCTAAGAGTTTGACCTTGCTGTGAGCTATGATGCCAAGGCACTCAACCTGGGAAAATAGAGTGAGACTCTGTCTCAAAAAAAAAAAAAAAAAATGACATAGAATGTAAATTCTTGTGAATGTCTAACATGAGTCAATATTTCAAAAACAGTTCAAGCTCTCAATGGGCATCTCCTCCTCAGGTGCTTACACTTACCCTTCCTGGCAGTTAGGGGGCTCTTCAGAAATCACAAAGACAAAAAGAGCCCTGCTTAGCCAGGGAGAGGTGGCAAGTGCCTTCTTGGGAACGCCTCTGATGTCTTCCAGACTGACCCCCATTCTCCCAAGGGTTGTTTCATGTCTTTGGAAGAGATGGCCCACACAGCCCACTGCATGGAAGGCAGCTCTAGCTAACATTGCCACAGATGGTGGACTTGCATTCCTGGCAAGGACAGCAAGAGCCAAACTGTTTTCCAAATAGGGGACACTGTGAGAGGGCCCAAGGAAGACCCACAGCTTGCTTCCTGCTGTCTCATCAAGCCTTCCCCCTTGCTCACAGAGGACCCATTTGGCTAGCAGTTAAAATTTGAGCATCCTGGACAAGGTAGAGCCAGCTGGCACAAAGCAAATGTCCCATCCTGGCTATTTCTGACAGCATGGTCCCCTGGGGGCTTCTAGCAACCAGAATCTCCAAAGGGGTATAACTGTGGAATTTTCAGCAGGGCCAACTACGCCTTCCCCAGTGGGGCTCAACAACATGTCTGGTAAACACAGCTGTAGAGAGAACCTCAGTCATGAACATGGTTAAGTACATTCTTTGTGACTTCCTCTTCCCACTCCCCTTTTGCAGGTATCCTGAGCCAAACAAAGGTTCTTCCTAAGGAAGAGCAGACAGCAGAAGTGTGTTAACACCATGGCACAAGTGGACAGGTGGGGCGAGGTATCCCCTCTTGGTAGCTTGACTGAGGAGGCTCATGATGGCCAGATGCTAACCATGAACTTAGAGAGCGAGAAGGAAGATGGTGAGTACACAGGAAATGAAGAGGGCACTGGTGACCTGGCAGCCTGTCCAAGGGGCAGCTTCCCAGTACCTCACCACAATCCAGACTTTCAGCATCCACCCATGAAGGAGGAAGCGAAATTCTCTGATGCCTTCAGTGCTAGGCACATTGGGCAGAGGCCAGTGGAGGTGCCTGGGAAGGATGGCTGGGACAGAGAGGTGTCAAAGACCCTGGGTACCCTACCCAGCGGCCTTTCACACAAGTTGTTAGGTCAGACGCAGCCTCCTAGGGACACCAGACCTGTGGCTAATGATGCAGACAGAAGGGCAAACCAAGATGAAGCTTTAGATATCCCATCTAGTTTACTGGGCACTGGAAAGTATCTTAGTGAACAGAAAGACGTAGACGAGTCCCCAGACAATGACTTCCCAGCGCGTTTCCCCAGGCCGGGGAGCAGTTTGAACCTCCCCTCGCAGGAGACACACACAGCAGCACCGGGCTTGGCCACCCCAGCCAGCCTGGCAGCCGAGGTGCCGACAAAAGCGCGCCTTAGCAGGAAAGGCCAGCACCAAGAGGGCCTGCGCGAGGGCGGGCAGGCGGACGGGCGTCCCTACAGGTGCCTGAGAGGCGGCCGGGCCTTCCAGAAGCCCAGCAAACCGCTGAGCCCCGCGGAGGCGCGAGGCGGCGACAGGCCTTACGCGTGCGAGCTGTGCGGGAAGGCCTACTCCCACCGGGGCACGCTGCAGCAGCACCGGCGCCTGCACACGGGCGAGCGTCCCTACCGGTGCCCCTTCTGCGACAAGGCCTACACCTGGTCCTCCGACCACCGCAAGCACATCCGCACCCACACCGGCGAGAAACCCTACCCGTGCCCCGACTGCGGGAAGGCCTTCGTGCGCTCCTCGGACCTGCGCAAACACCAACGCAACATGCACAGCAACGACAAGCCCTTCCCGTGCGCCGAGTGCGGCCTGACTTTCAACAAGCCGCTGTCGCTGTTGCGCCACCAGCGCACGCACCTGGGCGCGAAGCCCTTCCGCTGCCCCGCCTGCGACCGGGAGTTCGCCGTGGCCAGCCGCATGGTGGAGCACCAGCGCGTGCACTCGGGAGAGCGGCCCTTCCCCTGCCTTACCTGCGGCAAGTGCTTCTCCAAGGCCTCCAACCTGTACGAGCACCAAACGCTGCACACCGGCCAGAGGCCCTTCAAGTGCGCCGACTGCGGCGTGGCCTTTGCGCAGCCCTCGCGCCTCGTGCGGCATCAGCGCACGCACACCGGCGAGAGGCCGTTCCCGTGCGCGCAGTGCGGCCAGGCCTTTGCCCGCTCCTCCACCCTGAAGCGGCACCAACAGATCCACTCCGGGGAGAAGGGCTTCCTTTGTGCCGAGTGCGGCAAGGCCTTCCGCATTGCCTCGGAGTTGGCGCAGCACATCCGGATGCACAACGGGGAGAGGCCCTACCAGTGCAAGGACTGTGGCCAGGCCTTCACCCGGTCCAATCACCTCCAGCGACACCGAGCTAAGCATGGCACCTGCAAGGAGCCTATTCCGGCGCCTTCTGATGAGTGAGGGCGCTGGCTAACTCTCAGGGGAGGCCGAGACAGCAGACCTTGCTCTCGGAACGCTCCCCTGTCGACCCACTCACGTGGTGGTGTCAGACAGCCTCGCTGGTCAGCCTCTCCTCTCAGCGGGTCCCTGGCCTATGGGTCGTCCTTTTGATGTATTTCATCTCCGGTATAGAAAGGAACTGCAGGGATAGCACCCAGGTGGTTTCATGTCAGTTTTTATTCTGCGTCTTAGAGATCATAGCAATGGAAAAGGGTAGCACAAAGTCTTGGGAGCTGGTGTCGAGTTCTTTGGGTTGGGGGAGCTCCATCCATCAGAAATTATTTGTGGGCTTGGCGCCCAGTCGCTCAGTGAGTTGGGCGCCAGCCTCATATACCATAGCTTGCGGGTTCGAGCCTGGCTGGGGGCTGCTAAACAATGACGACTGTAACCAAAAAATAGCCGGGCATTGTGGCAGGCACCTGTCGTCCCAGCTATTTCGGAGGCTGACGCAAGAATCGCTTAAACCCAAGAGTTTGAGGTTGCTGTGAGCTGTGATGCTACAGCATTCTACAGAGGGAAACGTAGTGAGACTTTGTCAAAAAAAAAAAAAGAAAGGAAGGAAGGAAGGAAAGGAAAGAAATTATTATTTATGGAATTATTTGTTGAGCACTATGCGGGGCTCCAAGGATATAGTGAGCGGAGGAAAAAAAAACTGGTGTGGCCTGGCCTGCCCTCAAAGCCCAATGCAAACACTGAGACACATCCAGGCTGGTCCTCTTTAGAGAAAGGAACTTGTTTTTGTAAAGGAATCTCCATGAGTGGTCCCTATCATGCTCTCCCAAAGCAACAAAGCCTCCTTGGGGTGACTCAAACCCAGAGGGACATCCCATCATGTCAGTATCTGCTGAAATGACTTTACCCCTGGGGAATGGTTTTTATAAGTCTTGGCCTTAAAGTAGAGAAGGGAGTTTGTGTTTTGTATTTAGGAACCAGTTATTCTAGAAATTCAAAATAGCCTTAGTATCTGAAAAAGAAGCCTATTTCTCTTTACAGGGGAACTTAGAAACCTTATCTAACCTGAGAGTCTCACCCACAAAATTCCTGTGTGTCTCCTCTCTGGCTGCCTCTTTTCCTATTTGCACCTTTCAGGGTTTAAGTCACATGTAACGTTTATTGAGGAATTGATCTATTTACAGAGAGACTTATAGGATTTTTCCAGACGTGCCTAACCATGATTATTGAAATCTTTTGGGTTCATTTAAGGTTGCCTGGTTCATTAGCTTTGATTTCAAGTAAATGAAATAAAACAAGTGCCAATTGGCTTATATGTGTTTCAAAGTCATTAAAACGAGGCGTGAAGCCTACACGACTCACAATTATCCTCTAATAAGGTTATTCAAAATTTGCATCACTAACAACCACTCTTCAAAGCATATTGATGGGGCCTGGGCTGCAATGGCTCAACACCTATAATCCTAGCACTCTGGGAGGTTGAGGTGGGCTGATTGAGCTCAGAAGTGTGGTGGATTGCCCGAGCTCAGTAGTTCAAGACCAGCCTGAGCAACAGTGAGACCCACCCCCATCTCTAAAAATAGCTAGGCTTTGTGGCCAGCGCCTCCAGTCCCTGCTACTAGGGGGCTGAAGCAAGAGGATCACTTCAGCCCAGGAGTTTCAGGTTGCTGTGACATAGACTTAGACCACAGTACTCTAGGTTGGGCAACAGAGCAAGACTCTGCCCCCCAAAGAAAGTAGGTTTTAGTATTCCATGTAAAAAGTCACTGACTGAAAAAGCAATGACTAATAATAAGATGAATGCCATGTAAATTTAGATATCTTGAACTGTCATCCAAAGGACTGACATTCAACACATGAGTAACTTGGAATCTGAAAATGCACTTGGCAAACTGGAAGAAATCTAAAATGTGAATAAATCAATAACATGCGATGAGGTAGATTAGAAGCAGTCATAAAACGCCTGTGTCAAATAAAACCCCAGAAACAGATGTCTTCACTGCATAATTCTACCAAATAGTCAAAGAAGAACTATCGCCAATCCTACCTAAACTATACCAATAAAGTGAGCCAGAGCAATACTCCCAAACTCATTCTATCATACCTGTGTCACCCTGATACCAAAATGAGACAAAGACGTACATCACAAAAGAAAACTATAGGTCAATATCTTTGATGAACATAGATGAAAAAATCCTCAATAAAACCCTAGCAAACCAATTTCAAAAACACATTAAAAAATTATTTAACATGATCAAGCAGGATTCATCTTGATCCCTATCACTTCAATCAGTGCGATATATCTTGTCAATAGAACAAAGGAGAAAGACGTGATCATTTGACTTAATGCTTAAAAATAATTTAAGAAAATGAAACATTGCTTTCTGATGTTAAGAAAACTCAGGTTTTGAAGGAATTTACTTAAATATGATAAAAGGCTGCATGCGGTAGACCCATAGCCAGCATAATAGAAAACGGAGAGAAACAAAAGGCTTTTCCTCTAAGATCTGAAACAAGACAAGGATTCCCACTTTCAACACTGTTATTCAACATAGAACTGGAAGTTCTACCTTGTGCAATCGGACAAGAGAAGAAATAAAGAGCCTCCAAATTGGAAAGGGTGAACTTAAATTAACTTGTTTGCAGATGATATAATCTTATATCTAGAGAAAACTAAAGATTCTACCTAGAAACTAAAATTCAATAAATTTAAAAGATACATCAACACCCAAAAAGCAGCTTGTCTCTATGCCAACAGAAAACAATCTTAAAAAGAAACCAAGAACGAATTCCCATTTATAATAGCTACAAATAAAATAAAACATTAGGAATCAACTTAACCAAAGAAGCAAAAGATCCCCCCACTGAAAACAATAAACCTTGATGAAAGAAATTGAAGAGATTATAAAATATAGAAATTTTTACTGTTAAATGTCCTTATGAACCAAAAAATTCCCATCAAAATACCAATGGACTTCTTCACAGAGATAGGAAAAAAATCCTAAATTTATATTGCCCCCTACAAAAAAAAAAAAAAAAACAGTATAGACAAAACCATCCTGAACAAACAGAATAAAACTGGAGGCATAAAAGTATCTGACTTCAAATTATACTACAGACCTCTAATAAACAACATGGCATGGCATTGGCATAGAAACCGATATGTTAGCTGATGGAACAAAATAGAGACCCCAGAAATAAATCCATATATATATAGTAAATTTATCTTTGATGATGGTGCCAGGAACATGTACTGGAGTAGGATAGTCTTCTTCACAAATGATGCTGGGAAAACCAGAATGAAACTGGACACATTTTAACCCATAATAGTTAGAAAATTAAGAAAAATTAAAATTTTTCAATTAAAAAAATTAAAATTTAAAAATGAAGAAAAAATAAAATCATTTTTGTCAAACCCTGACAAACAGAACTAGAGAAGACCATGAAGGGAGGGTGATCACATGATTTTGCCTCCTGGTTTATGAAGATTTTCTCCTGTTTAAAGAATGCCATCTTTGGGTGAGTATGCCCTTTACTCTGTGGTTTTGTTTTGCATGCCTGCTATTTCAGTTTTTCTAAGTTCAGCCTTAGGATCAATGTGCCTAGATAAATTTAATTACAGTGTGAGCTCTCAAAGTTTGATGTCATGCCAAGATACCCCCCTTCATTGGGAACTCCAGCTGGTAACATGTTCAAACAATATGGGTAGCTTCAAACAGCTTGTTTTTCTTGGAACTAAACTAAAAGTCAATAGCTATAAAATCATGCAGTCTAAATAGGACACACATCTCCATTGGTATCCAAGGCTACAAAATGCATTGAAAACTCAAATATTGTGTTGCCTCAAAATACTGCCTCAAAGCTAGCTAACACTTCCTTCTCCAGAGCCTTCTTCTCTCCTTCCCACAGCTTTCGCACCATTATCTTTCTCTAATAAGCTGAACTCTTCTTTTTCTAGAACTCCTCATCTATTCTGGCAAAGTGACTATTTAAGTAAAATAGTTGGAAAACAGATTTAAAAAATCATTAGTTTTAATTAGGCAAGGATCCAGATTTCCCTTGAATAATATTATCTTTTGCTCTTTTTTGTAATTTTTATTTTCTGAATTGAGTCTGTAATGCAAATATCCCCTAATATGTATTTCTCAGCACTACGAACACACATAGAATAACATAATACTTTTCTGCACGGAATTCCAATCTAATGGGGAAGCACTGATAGGAGGGAAGATTACAATGTGATATGATAGGCAGTCACACGAGTCTCTGGACATTGTCGCTATAGGGAAAAAAATACCTTATAAGTGAAGTTAAGGATGGAAGAAGACATTCTGGAAAAAAAAAGCTACATTGAATGAGATCTGAAGGAGAAGAAAAGATGACAATAGAAGAAGGATTAGGAATTAAGAGTTGGGATTGAATAAATGAAAACAAAGTCTGAGTTATGTGTAAATAACTGTATTATTAACTAATTGTCTCATTTGTACAGGTTGCAATTAACCATGGGTTTATGACTCTGCCATAAAGAGGTTAAAATGTCCTTAATTCTCCTCTATATCATCCATCTCTAAGTCTGGACACGGAGAATATATAGTAGGACTTTAATAAAAATCACTCACTTTATTAAATTAGCAGTACTGAATAGATCCTATTACAGGTTGTGCCTATATTCCATTTTACTTGATTTTTAATAAGTAATGACAACATGATTTGTTCAATTATATGAATTTAACAATATTGCCTTCACTATCTTTAATTATTTGATAGTTGTGTTAATATTTATAACATTATCTTGAGAAAATATTATAACTGCCAGTAGTTGTTAATTTGGGATTATTGTACTATGCAAGATACGTTACAAGTCTAAAACTAAAAAAGTCAGCTCTATCCAGTTTGCACTTATTCTAGTTTGCCATTTTTATGATATGACTTTGGAATCTGACTAGTTGGGTCCAATTTAGAGAGACATGGGAGATAGACATCGATATATATCTTAAGGTAAATTAAGATCTCATTTAACCTCTCAGCCTCAACAAGTTCAAATCTGTAAAATTAATTCTTATAAGGTTTGGACAATTAGGTGACACAGTAAACTTAGCATTGTATTGGGCATAAAATAGAGTTTATTATTATTATTCTTGTTGATACTACATTGAGTGAAACTCCTCTGGGTTAAAATGTATATTTTAATAAGTATTCAGGGTGCTTGTAGAATTTTAACTAATGTCCCATCTTCTTAAGATGATACTAATGTTTTCCTTCATTTATTTATTCATTTTTTTCATTCAACAAAAACAAGTGCTCACTACATGCGGGGGTCCCATTGTGTGCTACTGAGGGCTATAAGCTCTCTCTGTTCACTTGTTGTTAGGGTCTACACATCGGAGCCGTACTTTGCTCTATCAAATGAAATAAAGTTTGGTAGAAGTTATGCTTGAACTCTTATGTTGATACAATAGAAAAAAGATCCACTTTGCTTTTACATAATAAAGCAAGGAAGGCCTCCGTGAACAAAAATTATTCAACCTGAATCTCACACAATTACTAGGAATTTTCTGTGAGAACATACAAGGGAATACATTCCAAGAAGAGGAAAATGTACCAAGAATAATGAGCAGCATGGTTGAATGTCAACATCATGCATATCCATAATCCACAATACATGCATATTTACTATTCAAAATACATAAATGTAGCAGAATTTAAATAAAAAGAGGAAGTGATGTCAAATTTTAATTGTTTAAAGAAGCCAAAATGGGAAATTGTCTTTTGGAATGAAAATCAGTAAATATAAGAACAAGTGAAATAATTACTAATAGGCTGATTATTATACCTAAATAAAAGATAATTTACTACCAACATAAGCATAACAACGATATATAACTGCTTCCCTTTTCTATACCCCTGAAAAGAAGCAATCAAGTGTAGCTCAGAAAAGGAATAAAATTAAACACACTTAGAAATAGCATAACTACTTTATGACTTATAATCTATGAAAGTATAAACAATCTTTATTCATTTAACTGAAATAATAGTCAAACATTTAATATGTTCTCGAAATACAAATTAAAGTAATTAATTGTCTTTTAAATTCATTGATGCTATATGCATGTTAAAGATGGTAGGTAGTTATTTATGACTAAATTTTAATTCCAATTTATACATACAATTATTTAACTTTATATAGCAAAATAACACCAATCAAAGAAACTAATAGAGATTTTGCATCTTTCTCTTTATTAAACACAATTTTTTGTACATTTTTATAATACATAGTTTTATTTTAAACTTAATTTTATAAAAGTATTATCACAATCTATTCTTAAAATAATACACATTTTAAGTTGACTCACACAGCTAGAACTTTAGAGTGCACCTTCAATTAAAGAAGCAATGTTAAAACAATAATTAACACAGTCAGATATAAGAAGTGTAATATAATTGCACTTTAGAAATATCAATTTTAGTAATTATGAGCAAGCATATAAATTTAGAACTTCTGCAACATTTATTAAGATTCCATCATTCAAGTACAATGTTCTGTTTTGCAGTGAATAAATATGTGGAAATATGATTTGTGTTTCTGAACTTGGTTGTTTTGTATCCGCACAACGAAATGAAAGTATCTTAGCAATAAGAGTGAGTCTAATAAATAAATAAATAAATAAATAAATACAGTATGCTACTATCTTAATTGGAAACAGTCTGGAGATATCTCATATACAGCCACAATTGGGCATTGTCTTTCCTCACCACCTGTTTCAGATTTGTTCCAAATAACAACCGAGCCAGCCTTAAACAGTGAGGCTACCTGCAGGGTAGTATATGGATTTCTGATCCAAATTTTCTTCTTCTTATCTACTACTGCTCATACCTCCTTAAGGCAGCTCCCTTTCTCTAGCTAAATAGAGATATTCAACTTTAGCTTTTATCCTCTTTAACTCACAGTAAAATGGCAAGAAATTCATTTTTTCTCTTGCTCATTTTCATTGACTCGTAAATCACATTTTGGCCTCATTGTAACGGATAACTACGTGAATAGACTTAGAAATTGAACTCTATAAAGAAATGCGACAAGGTATATAATTTGTTTGATGTGTTGCTGGATTCTGTTTTTTAGGAGCTGATTGAATATTTTTGCATCAATATTCATTAGTTATATTGGTCTATAATTTTCTTTTCTTGTTGGGTCTTTTCCTGCTTTGGGGTGAAGGTGATGTTTGCTTCATGGAATGTATTGAGTAGTATTCCTTCTTTTTATATATTTTGGAAAAGGTTTGTAATATAGGTACCAGTTCCTCTTTAGGAATTTGGTAGAATTCAGACGTGAAGCATTCTGGTCCCAGGCTTTTCTTTTTTAGGAAGATTTTGTATTGTAGCTGCTATTTCAAAACTTGATATAGGCCTGTTCAACATTTCCACTTGATTCTGGCTAATCTTGGAAGGTGGTGTGCTTCCAAGTATACGTCAATTTCCTTCAGATTTTCATATTTCTGAAACTGAAAGTTTCAAAACTTTAGAAGTTTTCTCCTGACCCTTCCAATATGTACCACACATGTGACCTCACCCTTTGTACCATCTCCCCCCACCCTCTCTCTCCTTTTCCCTCCCTCTCCCCTTTCCCCATCTTCCTGTGCAATAAATGGGTTGTATCCTTCACTTGAACGATAAAGAATTTGTCTCATATTAGGGGTGTATACATTGGATACTTTTTCTTCCATTCTAGAGATACTTTGCTAAGGAGAACATGTTCCAGCTCCATCCATGTAAAAATGAAAGAGGAAAAGTCACCCT